>CAHIKZ030001636.1:362500-548011 GCA_903632075.3 Acanthosepion pharaonis
TTTTAATAAAATTTATTTTCATTATGTCAGATTTTACGTAAATATTGTCAAAAGACTATCAAACAGTAATCAAAAAAATTTGAAATAATAATAATAATAATAATAATAATAATAAGAAGAAGAAGAAGAAGAAGAAGAAGAAAAGTTACATACACAGAGAACAATGAAAGCTAATCGCCGACATCGTGATCAAAGACGACAAAAACAGAATGCGCTTACTTATTTTCATGGCAGTCGCTGTAGAATATATTTTATCTTTGAAGATCTTCAAAGAACTATACAAATGCAAGAAACTTGAAGTTCAAATCTCAAAAATGTGTCGTATGAGGACATTAATATTTCCGGTTGTAGCTGGAGCCATCGAAATTATTGGAAATGATTCCAATTGATTCATTGAAGTTTCTAGTAGCCGTTGCCTTAAAACAATACAAATATTTACTGACAGGTAAAGCTCACATCTTACGAAAAGCTTTAATCTCTGTAAAATATCTATCATCTGTTTTTATTTTTATTTTATTTTTTTATTTTTTACAAAAATAGTCAGTCAAATATGTCATGAAGCCATTTCAGAGAGTAGGTCTCTGGTTGGGACTCGGAAAGAAATGTGTATGTAAAAGAAATCAAAGAAAACAAAATAATAATAACAATAACCGGCGTTATTTTTTTCCAAATGTAAAAGGTTTATCAAGTGATATATATTTTATACTGATTTCAAAAATACCATTCATTGTTTTTGGTCAGGTCTGGTTTTTAAGATTTGCTTAAATACTTCACAACAAGTTGTACATAATAATAACGTTTTTTCAAAAACCTGTGGAGCTACTTGCCACAGCTGATCGTGGAAGCCTGATGTTTAGTATAGCATATAATGTTGTACGCGTGACTAACTACAGTGTTCCGCCCTACGCGCTAACTCCCACATACCTAGATGGGGTGTGGCTTATCCCTCAGTTTAAAAAGATTTTAATGTATTGTGTCAAGTGTCAACGAGGGGCTGAGTGCTGATTTATATTCTTCTCTTTTCAGCTTGACATTTGTATTCCTGAAAGAATGGTTCGCAAGTGTAAGAATAATTCTGACAGGTTCTAGTTATCTATGCCGTAATATGTTTGTTCCTAACCGTCAAACAAAAATCACTGACTTTTTGAAGAAGGCATATCGCGATTAATTTGGCGGCAAACGTGGGGATCGAAATACGCCATTCGCCTCCCCCCCACGTTTGCTCTAAAACATGTGTGATGAACTTGAGGGATTGGAGGAATGGTCAAATGTACAGTATGCTATTTATCATTCCACATTTTATTGTTATTTGTCATTTCACATTACGGAATACTATTTCTGTATGATAAATCTAAAAGGAATAAATTGAAAGAACAAGTACCATGTTTAATACACTGATGTTCCTTCTACCATAAAACCAATCCCTCATGGCCCAGAACTTCCTGTTTCTAAGCCAGATGGTAACATGGAATACAGCTCTAATTCCGAACATAGTAACAAGACTGTTATAACTGGGGATGATGACCAGCCAGTACCCTTGACACAGGTAGTACTCAACGACCTGACACGAGACCTCAACCTTTGAAATGGGTCTGTTCATCTACTGAGTTCCCTTCTAAAAGAGAAACATCTGTTGGCACCAAGAACAACGCATACTGGTATCGAGACCGTGAGAGAGAATTAAGACAGTTTTTTTTTATGTTTCCAGGATAAGTCATCATTCGTTTATTGCAATAACATTGATGCATTAATCAACTCAATTTCCTTAGTGTATGATGCTATGGAATGGAGATTTTTTTTTATTGACTCATCGAGCAGAAATCTCAAAGAAGTTCTACATAATGGGAATAGTTTTTCATCTAATCCTATTGGGCATTCAGTACAAATGAAATAGATCATTTGCTGTCTGATTTTAACTACCAGGAGCACAAATGTTTGATCTCTGCAAATCTTAAGTTGGATGAACTGGTCCTAGGACTGCAAGGTACGTACACAAATTATCCTTGTTTTCTGTGTCTCTGGGTCAGCCGGGCTGATGACCAACATTATTTAAGACAAGAGTGGCCGTTATGACAAGTGATAAAACCTCGCTTGTATAATATTCAGTCTCACACTCCCGTTGAACCAAACAGAATACTGCTTCCAGCCTTACCTATCAAGTTAGGAGTAATGAAAAACTTAGTGAAGACAATAGCCAGGGAAGACAGCGAGTTTGCTTTCCTCCAGTAGTAGTTACCATGGATAAATATGGAGCAACTAAAGGCTGGTATATCAAATAAAATAACTCATGAAGGAGCCAATGTTTGACGAAGGACTGAGTGAAGCTGAAATGTCAGCCTGGCAGTCACTAAAATCAGTAGTTACAAACTTCCTGGGAATCCAACGGAGTATGGAATAAGACTAAGAAATTGGAGAGCTACTGAAGAGATTCCGCCAAATTGAGGTACGAATGTCAGTCAAACTGAATCTACTGTTGTCACACTTCGACTATTTCCAAGAAACTGTGGAGACTTGAGTGAAGAGCAGAGTGAGCGTATTTCCCAAGACATTCGCATATTGGAAGAGCTCTACTAAAGCCGGGGGACTTAAACTTTCTCGCTGCCTACTGCTGGCACTTGAAACGGGATGCGCAGACTGCCGATCATATGAAGAAGTCCATGGAATATCTTTCACCCATGAATAGTATGTTTTGTGTATTTTCTGTTTACTATGGCACAATGTGAGCTTTCTACGAATATATCAGCCCAAAATTTAGTATTACGTGTTTAAATCAACAAGAGAATAAATAGAGTTATAATACTCTTTCATACGTTTCAAGTAAGAGCTTATATCTTAAAACTAATCTTATAAGATAATTGAGTATGATTTTAGGATTCAGCGTAAAAACTGTATTAAAATCAGCTGTTATATATTCAAACTTGAAAAAAAAACACAGGCCAAGGCAATGAATCACTCTAAAATATAGGCTTTGTGAGGAGAACTCTAAGAATGTGCCAGCTCAAAAAGAATATGAACGGCTATGATAAGATATGCCTTCATGCATATATGTTATTATGTTGTAAATATGGATAACAAGTTACAGGAAGTTTGTACGACCATGAGCCTTGAAAAACAACTGAATAATTTGGAAAGCCAACAATATTCTTGGACTATAAATTACAGGCAGACAATTGGATACACCATCGCATTATTGTGCCATGTATCACGAACTGTCATATTATTGATGCTGCCATAACAAATGACGCAAATATAGTAAACAAGATGATTGAGAAAATTCAAATCCATTTGACAGATAACTTAATACATAACGTGTATTTATAGACCTTACACTGTATGACACAACATAAATACTTACTTGCCCTTGGCAGATTATATGTTATATAACAGGTGCAGTTTCTGTAAGTATTATACTCTACTACATGATGGAAGATCATTAGAGAACAGTTATAGAAGAGCCTCTATCAAATATTCTTTAAAGCTTTATCATTGATACTGGCCGACAAAGACCAAATTCATAGATTAAATATTGTTGTTAAAAATACATTATAGAACTTTGAAAAACTAGTCATACCTGTAATAATTGGAGCACTCGTCACGACGAAGAAAAATAGAAATATGCGCATTGAAAGATGCGCAATAGCCCTTCTTTAAAAGTGAAGCAAAAATTATTTTATGGAAATCCTGATCTACTTAGAAGAATAAAAAATACGCATGGTAAATATCACTAAAGAACAGAATATAATGCAAATATCTTTATATCTTTTCTTGCGTAGGTTCCAGGCAACGACATGATAAGAAATCTTACGAAAATTTAAGAAAGAATCAATAAACAAAATAAATAAAACCTTGCATTTTCAACCTATCATACACAAGATATTAATCTGAGCTTTCCGTGGTTGATGTATGCACAAAGACAAACGGATATATTTTGTATAAAAACAGCCCAATTTTAACCCTGATTCAGAAAACGCCAAAAAGTATTCTATTAAATTGTTTCATTTTATATATTTGATTCTTTATTTTAGCGTCGATAAATCATTCAGTCCCTGTCGCCATGCACAAAGCAATACATAGCCAACGTTATGCAAGCATGAATATAGAATTATATCCAAGTTGACTGATTGATGAATTGATTTAAGAGGCACAGAGATACACAATAAATAAAACAATCACTGAATGAAGCCCAAACTGTATGGATATTGTATTTAATAGAAAGGAAATTGATAAATGTCCTATTGACACAAGAACAGAAAATCGCCGATCTATAACTTTCAGTGCTCTATCGAATATTATTCATGAGATCTTTCTCTTTTCCACGTTCATATATCTTTCAGTTTAAATGACACTAGGGTTATGAATATTTGACTGTCTTTAAAAGATTGCTATTGCTACGCGAGGCCTCAGCCGTATCTCAAAAAGTATTACGTTTCTTCTACTGACTTTAAGTTCAAATGATAGTAGGAGTTATTGATATAATTTCAGACGATCCAATTTTATCTTTTTTTTTTTCCAGACGATACAAGACCGGTTAAAATTGAAGGACTTTTACCGGAAAAAATTTCTCCGGCTACTTGTATTTAAAAAATAAAATAGGTGTAATTTATCTCCATTTTTTTTAAAGATTTTACCAGTGCCATTATATGAACATAACTTCATATATTTGTGCCAAATACGAATTCTATTTGAAATAGTCATGCCGGTGGGATTTTTTCCACGTAAAATAAGCATGTTGGTTCATATAAGTGCCGACTTTATAAAAGTGTAATAAACGTGGAACACAATAATCATGTCGTGGGGAAAATATTTTAGAAAACAATAAGCGTGACGTATGAAATAAGCACCAAGCTGTTGATAGTTAATTTAAACACAATGTAATCCTACCAGAACATGAATATAAAACATTCGAATATTTTTATGCTCTTTTCGTAGAATAATTGATTTCGCGTGTAAACATTTAATAATGTACCATTGACAAGCGGTTAAATGTATTAGAGAACCGATCGTTTGATTTATTGAGGGGTTGATTCGTTTACTACGGTTTACTCATCCTTTGCAGGTTATTTAAAGCCAGGAAATGTTTTTTTTTAGATAGGAATAAATTTTTATAGATAATAATGATATAGTGATTCAAGTTTTACTAATTAATCCATACGTTGGGAGTAAGTTATTCTTACTTTTCCCAAAGGTATTTGTGAATATAACAAACAGAACTAGAACTGGATATCAGCTTTCCAATTAACATTTCCCAGCCATTATCCACTACACGACACGCACATCCAAGATTATAGCAATGTATTCACTAGCGGTCACCCACCTAGGTACTGACCAGACTCGACATTGTTTAACTTCTTTTTTGTACGATAACTGGTATTTCAAAGTGATGTAGCCGTAAGCTTTTGTTAACGGAAGTTTTCATCGAAAATGCATGTCTGTTATACTGAACTATTTAAATCCTATGCCCTTTCATTGACATAGTAGATAACAGCACTCCACATATAATTTATGATCTAACAATTGTCAGGAATTGAGGAAAAATAGTAGCATAGTTTCCCTTTTACTTTTCCACGGTTTCCACTGCTTCTGTTCGGCTGGCTGCCACACAAGAATAGAGAGCTCGGTCTATCCTGCCATGTAAACGATATCCGGAAGGGAGAAAAGACGAGTGTGAGCGCGAACCTAATAGACTATACTAGAATTTGAAAAACGATTACCAATTCAAGTCACACTACTCACACAGGATAGCATGGTTTCTTCCTTCTCCATTATGCTGCTCCGCTTCAGTACATGGGCGATCATAGTTCCCTAAAACTTTATATCGATTGTGGCCGTTAGGTGTTTTCATAATTTTATTAATTTCCCTAACGGTTCAGCTATCCATTCACACAAGGTAGGTGGCTTCCGCAATTTCTGTTTCCCTCGGTAGGCTCTTTGAGAGTTAAATTTTTCAAGTTCCATTTCGTCATTACGTGTTCCACTTATTTCAGCTGTCTCTTCCTGATTCTGATTTTAAGTGTTCTTTTGTTTACTATTTTCATTAAGACTTCCTCGATGCGTATTCACTCCACTCGTGAAATTCTCAGTACCCTTCCGTATAACCATATTTCTTATTTCTATATTTATCTCCTCAACTGTAGAATGATTTGCGAACATTCACTGTCATATATGAGGATAGATATCACATAGCAATCCAGTACTCTATTCTATATGTCTAATGAGATTTTTTTTCTATTCAGCACTTTTTCTTAGTGTTTGGAGTTCTTGGTTCGATCGTCCAACGCGTGTCTGGATTTCAATGTCGCACATCCAATGTTAAAAAAAAGGAAATTAAACTCTGCAGAAAAGTTAGATAGGAAATAATAAATTAAGATTTGGATTTTAAACTTAGTATTGGAATTTTTTTATTTGAATTGTTTAACGGCATATCAACTCCTTATGGGTCATTTCATGCCGAAATTTAATTTTCTTAAGAGCTTTGAAGTAATAAAAATATATAATTTATGTTATTCTGCTTTCACGGTTGAGTACATGGAGTCTGATACTCACTTTTTGTGTATTTACATGTTTGCATGGAAAAGATTACTGGAGGGGGAGATATGAGTATTTTATGTTGTAGTTTTTTGGGAGTATTTTTAAGTTATATTTTATAATACATTTACATTTTTAAGTCATTGCTGGATATTATATATGAATGACATTCATGTTCGTTGGTTGATTTAAGGTTTATTTAATACATAACTCTAAATATTTTGTACGTATTTTTATGCTTGCAACATATATTTTGTACATACTTTTATAATTTTAGAGTAAAGGCATATTTTTAGATACTCAATGTGTAGATCATAAATTATATTATTGGTAATTTTAATATAAAAAAAAATATTTTTTTATATTTCGTTAAGTGATTCATTGTCGTTTTTCTATAAAAATATATTGTTGGTCATTATATCATAAAAATATACTGTTTATTTTTGTTTCGGGAGTCAACAATTTGATCATAGGCTATGACTCGAACCGGTGCTACCACTCCGGGTTAGGGCGGACCTGTGAATAACATCAATTAAGAGGTGGTTCCACGCTCCTTAACATCTCCAGTCTCCCGATCAGAGGCTTGCTGTAGGATGCCGCTTATTGTCATATCCAGAACGACTCAGTATTGGATGTGAGAAGCGTGTTAATATATGTCATCCAGACGTGGACACATTTTGTGTTATTGTCCGTTTTGTTTATATCATTTCTGGCAAATAATCAGATAAGAATCATTAATCGAACTCTTCAGCCAAGAATTGGCCATGCTTGTTTCACTGGGACGTCAGGATAGGTGACAGCTCCGAAGCGGTTCGGTGATATCATGTAACCGTTGCATATTTGGAAAAGTGTGAAGTGCCGGGAAATTTCCCAGTTAATCCACTTCACTGCTGTGAAGGACATTGTAACGATATTATGAGCCTATGGTTATATCTTTAGGTCTAGGTAGAACAAGTCATAACTGGGAAGCAGGATTTAATATGAAAATCGGAAACAGAAATATCTATGAGGGCAATTAACATTTTCATGTTGATAATATGCAACATTTCCGATATGTAATTGTTATGGTCCAGGTTAGGACCAAGGAAGAACAATAAGAACACAAGAGTAGAAATAATGAAGGTATATTACACGAAATAATAATACAAGATATGGAAGTGTTACTATGACTGTCAGTCTGGTTTGGAGTGAAATACTATCGGCTCGACTCGATTCAATATTTACTTGCCCCCCACGATGGAAAGATGTGGTACAAAGCCGAGTTTTACGTGGGTTTTCCGAGCCCGTAGGTCAAAAAAATGCCCGGAGGAACTGTAAAAACAGAATCGGGTTGGTCAACCTCCACGAACAAGGCTCTGCCCTTCGGCGGAGCTTCGTCCGGGTTCCTTTCTGCTCAGAGGCAGAGAGTTCGAGCGTCAAGCCGAAGCTCGGCTCGATTCTGTTGCAGTTTTATTTTTGTGTATATATATATATATATATATATATATATATATATATATATATATATATATAACTAGTGAGCCAGTAAAAATGACTTGACTCACTTTATAGTCCACCAATAGAAGGTTAACCAATCATAAGACGTAGAATATTTTAACCCGTCGTGTATAAAGGCGACCATTTTCTTCCCTCTACCCGAATGTCCAGTCCAGATTGTCAGGCGAAGCGAAACAGAAGGATGAACTATGATCTACTACTTTTATCGAAATATCCACTGCTAACATGAACAACGCTTTCCTACTAACCTCTGGATTCTATACTCAAAGACGACCGTCATCATGAACAACAGATTTGGCATCTATCCTCCCTCCACGAGAGTTGCATGTGGCACAAGGCCGATTTTACCGTGGGTTTCCCGATCCCGTAGGCTCGGCCAAGAAATGCCCCCAGAAACTGTAAAAACAGAATCGGGTTGGTCAGCCTCCCCGAACGAGACTCTGCCCTTCAGCGGAGCCTCGTCCGGGTTCCTCTCTGCTCAGAGGCAGAAAGTTCGACCGTCAAGCCGAGCTTCTAAAATTGATTCGGTATCTTCTCCCCCCACGAGGGTTGCATGTGGCACAAGGCGGAGTTTTACGTGGGTTTCCCGAGCCCGTAGGCTCGATTAAAAATGCCCGTAGAACCGGTATAAACGGATTCGGCTTGGTCAACCTCCCCGAACGAAACTCTGACCTTCGGCGTTGCCTCGTCCGGGTTCCTCTCTGCTCAGAGGCAGAGAGTTCGACCGTCAAGCCGAGAAGCTCGACTTGATTCGGTATCTTGCCCCCCCCCGAGGGTTGCATGTGGCACAAGGCCGAGATTTATCGTGGGTTTCCCGAGCCCGTAGGCTCAGCCAAAAAATGCCCGTATAACCCGTATAAACGAGATCGGGATGGTCATTTCTCCCCGAACGAGATTCTGCCCTTCCGCGGAGCCTCGTCCGGGTTCCTCTCTGCTCAGAGGCAGAGAGTTCGAACGTCAAGTCGAGAAGATGGGCTTGATTCGACCCTCTCTCTTGAGAAGCGTAGTATACATAGTGTTAGGAAGACTTCATTCTGTAGTTATAGGTAAGGACCTATGACAGTAATGTTTGCTATGTTGACTATAAAACATTTTCTCAAAAATTGGTGACGTTTGATGATTTATTTTAAAATTCAGATTGATTTTTGAAATCTAGTTCTTGGATAAAGATGGACTGTACGTAAGTGCAAAGAATAGATTACTGAGATTATACATATTAAGTGAAGAAAAAGAACCCAAGTAATGAAGAATTGCTTGTTTGTATTTTTGTATTTATATTAGAAAAAGATTTATAAATATTTTAATATGATGCGGTTGTTAGATGCACAAAAGAAATTCTGATTCTGTCAGTATGTAGTAGGCATAAGTTTATCTCGCGAGACAAAGGTATCACCCGGTTTGGTCAAGATTCAATACTTTGGTGGTGAAACCTGGTTAAACTCTCCAGGGCGCAGTATATTTTGTTTCGCTGCAAATAAACATCTATTGGCTATTTAATGGTGAAATCTAAATATTCTGAACAATGTTATGGCTTCAAGTAAATATATTTTGAACGCAATGGTGTGCCTTCAACTACAGATAAAATATATTGTTAGTAATTATCCTATAAAATATATTGCTGGTAATTTTGCTTTAAAATGGTAATTTTACTATAAACAGATATTATTGTTAATTTATTGTCCATAGATTGGACCTTGTAACAACGGGAATTAAGAGCTGATTCCAACTCTCCTCAAAACCTCAAATCTCCCGAACAGATGCTTTGCTGCCAGATGTAGTTTATCGGTATATTGAGACCGTATCCTGTCTAGATAACATGCTCCCACCTCTAGGCCGTACTGATATAAAGTATTACAGGACATTGTTACATTATCGGAAAGTTACCCGTGTTGGGAGCCAACAACCTTCGGGGCTTCACTCCAGGTTTTCTGTCTAGATTTACTTCCATAGCCTGTTTGGTGTTTAGATATGAGAGCAAAGCAACGGAGATTTAAAATCAGAGTTTCCTTCCACGAGATGGATTTCCTAACCCGACTGTCGAGCTCTATCTACCCAAAGGAGCTGGTTATGAGGCGCTAGATATCCGCCTTCGTCCATTCTCTGGGTTGGTGCCGGAGGTAGATGTCAGAGGTTATTTTAGACGCATGACGCGAATCATTTTTACAGAGTGGGAGCCTGTCCACACTATAATCCCTGGCGATGACTAACTTTGGAACTTATATAATGTACTTATATAAATACTATATACATTACTCGTTTTAGAAGCCGCCAAAATTAACAGTTTTTTTTGTCAAAAATTTTTATATATATATATATATATATATATATATATATATATATATATATATATATATATATATATATATGTTGGTCCAAGTTCCTTGTACCACGGTGATGGTCCAAGTTTAGAACCAATGAAAGAATAACACGAACACATGTACGGAATACAAAGATATATTACAACAGAAATATATAATGACTATCAGATTTGGTGAGAGTGAACTCTCTTGTCTCGAAAAGTATCACTATTCCAATGTCCTTACAATATGCTCTCAATTATCTCTCCTCGTCTTACAATAATATCCTCATACCTCTTGAGAGGCGCAGTATTTATAATCTCAGGAATAATAGTCCATTATTATTATGGGTAAGTTTCCATAACAATATATATATATATATATATATATATATATATATATATATATATATATATATATATATATATTATAAAACGTTAAACACAAAAGTAGGAAGCATTTGTACAAAAATAAATACACAAACATCGAAATATTTGTTAGTTTAAGAAAGAGATAGCAGAAGCAAAAACTGAAATTATAAATCGGGATTTAAACTTAACATTTCAGCATACAGGATATGTATAAATATGACAAATGAAGTGAAATGTCTTCATCGCTATTTTTACGGTTTTCTTCAAAAAATAATATAAAGAAAATCAATCAGATTAAAAAAAATTCTGACTAAAATTGAGTTACATACGACCATGACAGCTTTCATTTGCGCGGCATCATTGGGAAAAAATGAATTTCTGTCAATTTTATAGATTTATTTCCGTGTAACATTTTAAATTTTCATAGAATATTAGATATGAAAAATATAAATTATTCACTAACTGCTCGGTTATATACGAAACAGTAACTCTTCTGCAGGAATCTGAGAGAAGAATTCAGTAAATTTGCTTTGGTTATATTTTCAACACGTGTAATATAGTGTTGTTATCTGTACGTCTAACCTCTGTTATCGGTATAATTAATTGAAGTGCCATGTTTAAAACAAGTCCAGCGTTCATATCAGGCATGAAGACAACAAATCAGAATGCAATAGCGATAAACAATAAAATATTAAAGGTGTTAATACATAACCTTTGACTCGGTGTACACCTTAGTATAAGAATATTTTATGATAAATGATATGTTTTAATGCTATTCAGTCGAAAGAGGCAGTACACGCTCTAATAAAGTCTCTAATCCCAATGTGCAGGAAGCTTATAAAAAAAGGAAAGGTGGTCTTCCCTGTCTAATAATCAGATGGCGCATAAGAAGCTTATATGGAGTAAAAGAATCAATTTACTAGCAATCTGATCTCCCCTAGATATTAATGACTGTCCATTTCTAGTTCATCAATAAAGTTTGCTGGCGTCCAGTTCAGCTTTCTATTATCATAACGACGTGATATCTCGTATCAGATGAGGATGTGCTGCAGATAAAAATATATAAATTCACATTATTTTCTTTGTTATTTACATGATTTTGATTTACTAAACCTAGCTTAGTTGTGGCCTAATTCAATCAATGAAAGAGGATCGAACTTACTACTCAGTCGTAATTGATCTATCGAGTAAAAATTGATAAGCATTGCAACACATCGAAGTGCCCCTTGATTATCTGAGCGTATCTTAATGTGGCACGAGGCCGAAGAATGGGGATCTACTCAGTCGTAATTGTTCTAGCGAGACATGTTTGCTAACCATTGAACCATGCCGAGCAGCAATGGAAAGTACATGATGATTACTTACCCGATTTTACTCTTGTATTAGAAAAGCTTTTTTTATATTAACACGTTAACTTGATGAGAAAGTCAATTACTGTGAGTTTTTCAAAATGAAAATGATCCCTATTATTACAGTGTATAATGAGATTTATTTCAATATTAATTAATACCTACTACATCTTAATTAAAAGATTGATTAAAATGAATGTAACAAAACACTTTATATTCGTTTAAATCCATGTCATTTAACATCTATCATAACACGATCTAATATTCATAACTAATTCATACAATATTTGCCTTTCTTTCGCCGCAGCCATTTCGGTAGGATTAGATAGGATTATAAGTGGATATACAGCCTCTTCCGCACAAAGGAATGGAACCAAAAGCTTCCTCTTTCCATCTAATACACTATACATAGTCCTATATGTGCGAAATATTTTTTGCCTCGTTGCGCTCATATTAACATGGTTAATATTGTATGGGTTCTCACAATTTCATTCTGCTTGACTTTCCTCGTCGTTGACTATCGACATTGCAGTATCGCTTTAACATTCGAATTGGAATTAATTCTCTCAAATTTTCTTTTTCCGCTATCAAAACGACAGTTATTTACTCCTTTATCACTGTCAGTATGAAAGACAATTTAATTTTTTTTTATTCTTAACAACAAATGGCTTCCCAAAGCCTCGTTTTGGCTTTCATGATTGGCATTCGATGCATTCCCGATTTGCTCACTCCACGTATTTTCATTTTTTAATTCGTGTGTATTTAAATGGAACTAGATAATTGGTGGTTTCCTCTCAGAATACAATATTTAGTAAATACGTTTTTTTATCCTTGAGTATTTACACTTTTCGTGTTTCCTGCAATGAACGAATTTATGCATTTGATATCATTATTTTTCAGCTCACGTAGCAATTTCTATGTTATTAATTATTCGACAGAAAGAGTGACACTGAAAACAGATATGTAACCGGCGGAAATTCCCATGAATTTAATCACTGCTTTCTTTATGCTGAACTAAACGGAATACGTTTATTTACATTTCCTTGCTGAATGTAAGCAAAATATAATCAGTACGTATTTGGGTAAAAAAAAGATTAATATAAGTAATGCTCATATATATGAACAACACTTACTATAGTCGCTGTTCCCTTTACGAGACTTGGTTACAGATAAAATATAAAAATTTTACTCATTGATATTTATATAAATATTAAAAAAAAACAAGACATTTAATTTGAGAAATAATAGTTCTTAAAAACTTTCACTTATATTAATTTGAATAGATCATATTAGATAGACTATGGAAGAGCGAAGATGCTTTCAAATGCTAAGCAAAATTCTAAGAATTAGGAAAATGTCGTCATAAGAAAGAAAAGGGGACTGAATTCTCATGTGATATCGGTTCTCCTATATGTCAATGAATGCTTAATTTAATCACAGATAAAGAAAACTTGAAGCAACAGGAGTGTGTTTCGATGCTGTGAATAACATGAACTGAACATGTGAGCAAGAGGGAAGTTTCAGAGACAATGGAAAGAAAAAGAAGACCTATATTTTACAACAGAAAGAGACATGAAATTACAAGTACACATAATGAGGAAACAGTGCGTGAAAAAAATTGATAGATAAAAGGGACGGGAGAAATCAGTTCATAACCTAGCCACTTGTTTGTGTAAATCGATGACAGAACAGGCTTTAGGTGAAATAGCAAAAAGAGAAAATTTAGTGAGAGCTAAAAATGACAGGAATGTGTGGGTAGCCATGATCGCCAACGTCCCGAAGGGATACGGAATTTAGGAGAGTAAGAAGAGTCTAATAAGTATTATATGATTTCAAGTAAACATATAGGATCGTATAAAACCTTCCGGGCGAAAAGAATTCATTATGACCATAAGTGCACTAAGCGTTAGAGGTTATTTAACGTGTGTGTTGAAGTGATTCCCACTGAGAGACGGGAAACTATAAATTCAAAGCTTGTTCTTTTTACTGGATTCGAATTGCCACTGGTGTTATGCGACAAAAATGACCTTCTAAACCTCTCTCCCTATAGGTGGTAGAAATTGTGGTGAGAGCAACTGTCCTGAGGCTAAAAGAGGAAAGGTTGCGTGTCTACACTAAGGAAGTATGATTCCTGAAATCTTCTACAGCAGAAGAAGGTAGAACTTCCCGGAGTCAGTAAGTCTAAATAAAATCTCCATCAAAAGTAGGGTGAATTGTGATTTCTAATGAATTCCTTAACAAGAATCACATACCGCTCGTTATTAATGTTAGTCGAATCGGTAATTAAAAGGGATGTGGATTTATCTGAGGCGAATTTTGTTTTCTTTCTGTATAGAGTATGTAAAATAATTTAAAAAAAAGCACAATGTAAGAAAGAGGAATCAACAATATACTTATATACCTTGGCATTATAATGTCTTTAGATATAAATTTTTTTAATCATTTCGCCCCAAACAAGGCGTGAATGCCACTATTACGCAGGTGGGGTAGAGAAAAGACTGAATAAATGGGGGATTGAGTTAAGGTCACAAGTTGAACGGGATTCAAGAAGATAGAAAATGGCGATTGACGTTGCATTTAATTTTTGAAGATTGTAGTTATCAGGGAAGCAAGTAAACGGAATAGAGTTTCACAGGAGGGAAGTGCGAGAAAAGAAAGTGTTAGAGCAGAAGTGGCGGTTGCATTTAGCTTTTACAACAGTAAAATGGTAGAACCTAGATGCCAATAAACGTTTAAATTCATGCAGTCGAGGCACCAGGAAAAAAAGCTCATCACAGCTGTTTCCATGAAAATATTTGTAAAAATGACATTAGGGATTCACATCACGTCGATGTGAAAGTGAATGAAATCGAGAAGCCAAGTCAGGATAGATCACATTACAGATCCTACCTTAGATTTTGTCATCAAACCTCGAGATGAATAGCAAGAGCGGCAGTATTTACTGCACGGGCGAATGTTAAATTTGTAAATGTGCAAGATAGACGCTGTCGAGAAAGATTTTCTGGCACGAGAAAATGACCCAACTTATATGAGTGATTCAATTTACTTCCTATGGATATTTGTTCATGTTCTATCACATTTGTTGTTAAATATCGCACATTGTTGTAATAGAATATCTGTCAAGAAAGGTCCTTACAAGAGTCCAGCTTTCTTGGGAGAACTTTTATTATAGTAGGATATAATGTAGGTTATTTAATAATAAAATAGATGATCAAAAATAAATCCATTACAAAAATGACATTACAAAAACAAATCTTTAAATATGTGTGTGTAAATTTTCAGATAAAAAATATATCTGTAAAAGGACAATATGAATAAAGAAAAAGAAAACTGGTAAGCTTTTCTTTTTCTGATTTAATATCGCAAGTTTAATTAGGATGCAGCCTTGGGCGATGTACTATTGATTTATCCACACACAATTACCCTTCAGTGTATCAGTGAATATATATATATATATATATATATATATATATATATATATATATATATATATATATATATATATTCTTAATATAGATACAAATATTTTATAGGATTTTTTATTTATGTTATATATTTATATATGTTATATTTATGTTATATTTATATTTATGTTATATTTTTATAGGATTTATATTTTTATAGGATGCAGCCTTGGGCGATGTACTATTTATTTATCCACACACAATTACCCTTCAGTGTATCAGTATATATATATATATATATATATATATATATATATATATATATATATATATATTCTTTTTATAGATACAAATATTTTTAAGTAAATGCTCTGTTTATAACAGTATTAAAGAACATTTACCGGCCTGAATATGCATATATTGATTTCAAACATAATAATCTTTATGAACCCCCAAAATAACACTTTCAAAGTAAAACAAAATAACATCGTCTGTTTCTAGGCTTTTCTTTTACAAAGAAAATTAGTGACACCTTCTCTCATAACTTCCTTCTCTCTTTTTCTCTGTATGGGTTTTTTCTTCTCTACCCCTTCGATATCAATATATAACTTCCGTTAAGCTAACTGTTTAAATGTGTCCATATCTGCTAACTCATGTCTTCTCTCTGCCCCCTCACTTCGTTAATTTACATATGTTTAATACGGCCCGTCAAAAATGTGTAAATTTTCTTTTCATTTTTTGTTTGGAAGTAAAGTCTGATGATCCGCAGACTTTTAAAAAAGGGCTGTGGTGAAATAATTTATTACATGGGACTTTAAAGTAACTTTTTATTTACATTATTTGCTCTGGATTTACATTGAGCTCTCTGGATTTTATCCTCCTTATGTTTACCCATACGGATTACCTCGTTTTTCATTATATATATATATATATATATATATATATATATATATATATATATGTTTATGAATATGCGCACACATACTAGCCGAGGTACCCATCGTTGGCCAGGTGTATATGACTACAATTGTATAGCACCACGTAACTTTATACTCCAACCCTACTGTCTAGAAATATTTACCTGCGTCCCCGCTTGCGTGTATCATCCTTTGATAAGGTAAGTTACTCTCACCTCGTCTTTTTTTTTCACGTTATGTACTTCGCAATGTTTTGATTGTTCTTAAAGGAATTTCAGCGATAAAACTTTCTTCAGTGTTGTTGCTCGGTTTTAAATTGTTTCAATGTTTTAGATATTCAATAAATTTACTATGGCCGTAATAACTTTAAATAGTATACCATTGTTCACAAATTTAATAATCAAACAAAAACAGGGATGACGCGTCAGAACTTGATTCAACTTTTGACGTTTTAATGATCCTTATCAAAACATCTTTGCGTTCAGGATAGTTAGAATACCAAATTAGGATTGAATCATATGTAGAAACAATTGGCTAAATGGCAAAAGCCGATTCTTGACCGAGTTTGTCGACGACTTCGTCCACTTAACTGAAATAATCTAAATCAAAAATACACGCACGAAAATATGTTTGCTATATGCAATTTACATTTCGGAGGAAAAATCACGTAGTTATAGCCAAAAAACGGGATATTTGAACAGTTTTTCGTGGTTTTTCGCTATACGCGTGCAAACGAGCAGGACTAAAACCACACTATCTTATTTCTTGCCTGATGGCTATTTTTGAGATATTTTTTTAAGAAAATCATAAAAAAATATTAGAAAATTACTCAAGTTTTTATTTTAAGTAGGACGAAAACCCGATTTTTCAAATTTCTTTAAAAGGCTTTTTTGTGAAGCCAATCTTGCAGGAAAACTATCATGCACTCTATATAAACTGCGTAACATGAGCCATGTTTTGCATTAATGTAAAGAACATCAGCTTATACAGTAAAATAGTTTTGTTTGCGTGTAACATGTCCTTGATTTATGAAAAAGACGTACCCAGCTTCAATATCATCGGTTTTCCTGACACATCTGCGGGCGGGTGGCTGAAAATTGAAAAAATGGTCGCAATCTGCCTTGGTCAATTTGTAACAGGTGTGTAATTTCATCGAAATCGGTCGAGAAAATGTTGATGCGCATGAACATCACACACACACACACACACACACACACACACACACACACATATATATATATATATATATATATATATATATATATATATAATTTTTTTTATAAATATGTTATAAAATCACTACAAAAATAGCCATTTTGTTTCAACACCCTCGGTGTCTTATATACCAATTATATACTTGGGTATATATATATATATATATATATATATATATATATATATATATATATATATATATATGTGTGTGTGTGGAGGTGGGAAGAAATTTGCTTTTGGTTTAGACTATTTTCCTGATTTCTTAGTTAAGATTGAACGCTAATTGTGTAATGATTCAGAAAGATTTTTGTTTTAAACAATCATTATTAATGAAGATATTCGTAATAAGATTGTGTATGTTGATATATATATATATATATATATATATATATATATATATATATATATATATATATATATATATATATATATATATATATTGCGTTCCTTCGTGGTATTTTAGTGTCACATCTTTAGCCCGCTTTGAGTTACGTAGCCGTTTGTGTTATATAATTTTTTTAAATATATTTAGTGTTTGTTTCTTAAATTGAATGAATGAAATTAAAAAAAACACCAAAGAAATACAATTAATATCAATAAACGCAAATTTATTTTCCAGAAAACATTTTTTATAACGGTTTCTGAAGCCTAAATCGCTTAGAAGACTTGAGACAGCTTATGTTCAAGCTCTGCACTGAAACGAGAAAACTGTTCCGAATAGACGGAGACAAAACTAAAAACGTTCTTTCGTATTCTAGTGAACACATAAATAATAATTTATTACGATGATGCAACAAATATCTCTTTACACAGACCAACAGTAACTGAGAATATCTCATATATTAGCCGACAGTAATCTTGTAAGTACTTACCTTGTCTTAGCATTGTCTGTTAAAATAGTACAAAACTATTTATATAAAGTTCCGACTTCATATAACGTTTACGCATGCAAAAAATACATCGTGATTGCAAAGAAAGAAAATTTCATAAGTAAAGCGTAGTTGCAATAAATAATTGAAAAAAAATAATATTCAGCCAAAATGAAGACCAGCATTTTTCCATGCGTTGCGAAATACAAATCTATTTTTTAAATGAAAATATTAATACTTTTCATTGTTGCACAAATATGCATTGTGATTTTTTAGAAATAAAATAAGGAAGAAAATGTATTTTCAGCCTCTATTTATTTTTTGTAAATTCACTAAAATTTTCCATCTTATCCAAATTTTTATATTATGTTTATTTTGTTTTCACGTTCTTTTTTCATCCTTTTTTTTTTTGCAATATTCGTTTTTATAGGTGTCTGTTTCTTTCACAGTATTTCCAAATTGCTTGCTTGCGCGTAGCTTTTATGCATTATGTTTCTATTTGTATATTTCATAATATTGCGTGTGTCATTTGTTTACTTTCTACATTTCGTGAATATTGCGAAAATACGTTGAAAGACGTTTTTCAAAATTTTCTTGTTTGGCACAATGCTAATAATAATGTCGATATAATAAGTTAAAATAATAATTATTATTAACTACGTTTGTATATAAAAGGATGAGACAATGTGAAACATAGTTCTGTTTTAGATACATTTTTTTTTTTAATTCTCAAATTCAGATTGATCACGGATTGGTAGACGGGTCAGCGGATCTGACAGTCATTATAAAAGAATCTAAGGACACGGATCAGAGAATGAAGGTGAAGGTCAGTGATAAATTAGAGAAATACAGGGAATTTGCTTTTTGCGATAAGACACAAAGAGATCTGAACATTATAAATGTTTTCTCAAAGTGTGTTTGAAACTGTACCAAATTCATTGGAATCGAGACTTGAATCGTTAGAAATCCGAAGGTAGAAAAAAAAAAGAGCTTGCACGTGTCTCAGACGATACTGAGATGGGTGCCGAAAATTTCCAAAGACATTCTCTCAATGAACTCTCAGTCTTGACCACCAGATTTAGATATAGCATAAAGGTCGGAAGTATGGGGCACCGAGGGAGGATCGTACTCAACATTCAGTCTCTAACTGATCTAGCAAAGCTAGCTTGCTAATCGTTAGACAAAATCGAAAGTGTCTATAGCAAAAATGTTGCAAAAGCCTGAGGCACGCAGTGAGGATCGAACTCACGTGGCAGTTGTAATTGGTCGAGGGAGACAAGCTTGCTATCCATTACACAATGCTGAAGTGCACCCAAGCATGATTCTGCAAAACGTTGATTTCTACTACAATTTCCACTGCAACTACTCCAGTTCCACTTACTAAATCACTACCATTTCTATTACTAACACTTCTACTACTACTACTGCTACTATTATTACTACTGCTACCACCGCTTCTACTGTTACTAATACTACCGCGACTAGTAATACCATCATCACTACTTCAACTACCACCACCAACAACACTGCTACAACAATCATTACAACTACTACCTCTACTATTAATACTATTACTACTAATATTATTATTATTATTATTAATATTAATACATTTCCAGAATTCCACTATCAAATGAAAGAAAAACACTGTTTATGGTTATCAGTTATACGATAAATTACTTAACCACTTAAACTACATTGACGATTTAAAGATCTAAAAAAGTGATAAGGATTTAAAGCATTTATTAACACCAGTAAACTTTCCTTGAGGATATAACCATGTAATATGGTCAAGGAAAATGTCCTAAGCCAACCATCAAAAGAGGTAAACAGGTACGAACATATTAAAGAAGAATGTATGATTCATAGACTGATGTGAGGGCTAGTAAGTAAAAAAAAACAATAAGTTTTACACTTAAATGTACCGGAGGCCACTCGAAGTAAAGGGTGAAGGCCTTTCTTTTTCTGTGCTGTGTCCTTTCAGAACGTAGGCGATCATGGCTCTCCATTTTCTCTATCCCTTGTAGCTCTCCAAAAGTTTCGTCCATCTGCCACCTCCCACTGACCATGTTCTGTCATCCACTTGCCAAAGCCCGTCAGGTATGTCATGCGTTGCTTTCCCTTGTCTCTCGTTCGATGTCGGTCGAGCGGCTGATCGGTTGAACTCTCTGCCTTCGGGCGGGGAGGAACCCGAAGGAGGCTACGCCGAAGGGCGGATTCTCTTTCGGGGAGGTAAACTGACCCTGAACGCGTTTATACGCGTTCAATGGGCATATTTTTGGCCGAGCCCACGGGCTCGGAGATCCCACGTTAAACCGGCGTTGTTCCACATGATGCTCACGTGGGCGGGGGTGACTAAATATAGTCTCTCGGTCCCTTTATTCGACCTGTGAGTATCAGATTCTCCAGGCCCTCCTTTCGCCTTACGTGTCCCAGAAACTTCAGTTGCCGCTTCCTCATGTTGAGTATAAGTTTCCTTATTTGCATCATCACCAGAACATCATCGTAGCTCAAACGGTCGGTCTATGAAATCCTCTGTATCCTTCTGTAGAACCACATCTCCCTAGCCTCGAGTCTCCAGCATTCACTGCCGTAAAGAAGGACAGATGTCACGTAACAGCTCAGTACTTTTTTTCTTTGTTACCAAATAGATCCTCCTGTGTCGCAATACGTTGGCTAGCATTCGGAATGCGTTCTTGGCCATTAAGTTAGGAGAACATTTGTGTGTAGAGGAGTGGGAGATAATGGTTTACCCAAGATTTGAACAGGTTTGATCTGTAGTGATCAGGAAAATCTTCCAGTTGGGAATCGGTTCCACAGTGCAGTGGCTCGCGAGAAGAATCTGCTGAAGTGGAACTTCTCCTCAATAGAAAACGGAAGAAATGCGGGTAGTTTGCAAATATGTTCTTGACATAGCGTGTTATACCGTAAAAGTGTGAATTGGCGGGACTAGAAAATCCAATACTATGTCCGAGAACTTTCCGTGAAAGTAGCGGTAGAGCAGAGAGAGGTTTGCCACATTTCGCGTATGAGAGAGAGTTTGAAACGTGAAGAATAATTCGCCACCCAAAAGGGCTCGGACAGGCTTTTGTATTCTATCAAGTCTGGAGAGAGTTGTCTGGAAACATCCCATCGAAATATGGCAAATGTACCCAACTTTTGGCATGATCTGGGTCTTGTAAAGTTAGAGGATATCAGAAGTGGGTGGGTACTTTCTGGAGTGGTATAGGTAACCGACCATTTTACCTGCATCCTTAACACGTAACACTTAACAATTTTTTTCAAGGCATGGTGTTTCCCCGAGAGCATCCGTTTATACTGACTGGTAGTAGTTTGGGGTTAGATCGGCTATGGTGGAATGTAACTGTCCTGGTTCTAAGGCAGAGAATGCAACCAACCAGTTTTTATTCCATTGGGTAGTTCGTGCACGGAAGAGAGATTAGTCGCCAGTCTTTGACCATTACAGTTCCGACTGTATATATTCGGCGTAGACGCTTACAAATGGGATAAGTCTAGTCAGATCATTTTTGCACAATAAGGTGAAAAAATAAAGTTAAAATTCAGAAAGTTTATTAAAATTACTAACATAAAGACAGGCGACGTTTTCTAATGTGTTGACTGATCAAATATTAAAGCAATAATGATTTTGGTGATACTAGATTTGATAATGAACTGGTGAAAGTTAAATCTCTCATGCCGAATGAAGATGATGGGAGGGATGCTAAGAGAGTGCCAAATATACTTTTTGGGGGGTAAAATGGACGGGCGATTGAGCGTCAGTTACACACGTTAGATAAACTTCCATAAAAGACGTTAGCATGAGCATATATATATATATATATATATATATATATATATAAACACACGCATATACAGTGGCAAATATTAAGAATAGATTTGAGATAATTACCACTTAAAAATATTCATGATACGCACTTTCATTGTTATGAGAAGGAAAATCGAAAAAATATACAACAGATAAGAAAATCCAATACTATGGATGTCATACATATCTATAAATATTGATAGTGAATGCATCCAGGCGGTCAGATAGACGAGGAGGATAGAACTAACGAGCATTCGTATCAAAGCAAACAACAACCCTGGGTCTATAAAGATCATATGCATTATCTAATTATTAGATACTAAAATTTGTTTAGTAGAATTAGTTACACCAACATATACATTCAATTAGAAAAGATAGGCCGTATTAGAAAGAAGATTTAAAATACAGACATCTGGTTGATAAATTATAAAATTGAGAGGCGGAAATAACAGAAGAAAAGAAATAGAATTATGAGTTTAACTCGACCCAAAACAAAATATAAGAAATATTTTTAGTGCCGGTAAACATGGTGATCACACAATACCGAGCATCATGCGTCAACAACAAGGATTGACTACACATCCTAGCTGAGAGTATTGCTGGGATACGAGCGGCTAGCAATATATATGGGCTATATATATGATATATATATATATATATATATATATATATATATATATATATATATATATATATATATATACATAATTTTTCACTTAACTTATGTGTACTTCATAGTTTCGTGCGTATATATATCTAACCACTCGACAACACATAGTTAATCTGCTGTAATTTCTCGATTCTCCTATGAATTTATTGGTGTGTGTCTTATTTTTTACTTTCGTTTTGATTCCTTTAGATTGATCTTCATCAAACAACAGTAATCAACACACTCTACAGCAAAGCTTGTTTGACTTAAATGCCTCCATATCAGCAAACCGGTAAAAAACCATAAATTTGGGATTCAAAAAAGTATTTCAAATTAACATATATATATATATATATATATATATATATATATATATATATATATATATATATATATATAACGGGAGATGGGGCATATGTGAGCTGTGAAATGCCGGAACTTGGACTAATAAGAAATTGCGAATTATGAAAAAAATGTAATAATCTCATTGGAACGAGATTTGTGCCAAACTGATAAGTATACGTGGCAATTATTTGTCATCTCGTAAATATCGAAGCAGAACATTTCTACCCATCCTAATTTTCATTTCCCCTGCAAACATTTGCTCTGCGCGAACACTTTCAAGTTAGGCAAGATGGCCAAGAATATGCCGATCTGGAATTATTTATTCTTATTCATACGCGTATTTACACGATTTATTGGATAAGTAAATAGGATCCTTGTTCCTCCATTTGTTTGCCCCAGCCGCACTTAAGTCCACCCACCGGCATTCTCATTATTGTAAATCAAGACCTTCCGGGTACCTGGAGTTACGACGGTTATATGTGAGAAAAAGGAAAAATATCTTTATCTATTTTTGGTTTGTCCTTGTGTGCGTGAAATCAGTCTTTTCATCCGTCAGCTAGTGGGCAGGGAATGGGCCCGAAAAGGGAGCAAGGAGAGATGTCCATGCAGAAACAGAATAGAAGAGACCAGAATTAGCCTGAACGATTCAACTCTGTTAGGAACAGCAGCTTCTTACTGGAATATATTATCGTAAAGCAGAGAAAATAAAATAAAAAAAGACGAGCTGAAAGAAGATAAATGCGTTTACTAAAACAGGCATACACATATAGTGGTGGCGAAAAAATTCGGTGCGTTTTCCTTCGTCCAGGCTAAATAAAAAAAATAATACGAACACACACGCTGGTATACAAAATCATACAGATATACATATACACACACAAGTTTTTCTTCATAAATAAATGGGCTCCTCCACTATCTTAATAGTAAGTCATGAATATTAGTATTTAAATCTTACAGCGGTCAGTTTTCAGTTCGCTCCTGACGATTGTTTTGTACATGAAACTCAGAGTTATACCAAATTATTATTATTATTATTCGTCTTAGCGTATATATATATATATATATATATATATATATATATATATATATATATATATATATATGTGTGTGTGTGTGTGTGTGTGTGTGAAAAGTGTATATAAATATAAATAAATATAAGTATGTATAATTATTTATATATTATATGCATGGTACTTATTAGAAAAGCGCAGAGATAGAGCTAACATATTTGGTTGGATAGATGTGAGTTTTGTGACCTATATATATAAAAGTGAACATTGAAGTAAAGATTTAGAGGCGACAGACTGTTTCATGCTAGACGCAATCATCAGGCCACAAGTGTTTTTTTTTCTCCACTCTTTATATATACGTGTCAGTGGTGCATTTTGGGTAGTCTAAAAATAAAAAAAATAAAAATAAAACATAAAAATAAATAAAAACAAGCAAAATGATTTAACCCAAATAAATAAACAAATAAACAACGTCCGGCAAAATAATCGCCAAAATAGACTACCCACAATGCACCATTGACCCGTGCATATAAATATCCGAGAAAAGAATAAACAACACTCGTAGCCTGACGATTACGTCTAGCATGAAACAGCTTGTAACCTCTTAGTGTTGACTTCAATGTTCGCTTTTAGATTTACACACGCTTTATGCCTGATATTGAGCACTTTATTCCATAAATATAGTACACCTTAAGAGTATATTTCTTCATATATATATATATATATATATATATATATATATATATATATATATATATAGTTTGAATATGAATATGAGTGTGCGTGTGTGTGTCTCTGTGTGTGTGTGGGTGGGTGGGAATTTGGGTGTGGGATGCGGAGGTGTATCATAGCGATAATACCCGAGAATTGTGCATGACCCACTTTGGTCCGGTGAAATACGGTGACTCGTCTTGTCATTGATTTAAAAAATAGTTGGAAGATATTTGAGTTATAAAATAAGACTACATCATTTGATGAACATCAATTATGAACAATCTACTTCTTACTTTTCAGTCTTCCTGCTGTGTTAATTGCTGCACAACAGGGAATAATTACAGAATAATGGTAAACACTTAACTCAATAATTCAATGTTAATCAGGCAAACTTGATCTGTTTCTTTTGTATTTGATCTAATTTGAAGCCTCCATGCTTTATTCGTTTTAGTTATAAACATCTCCGTATTATTTCTTACAACGAGGGAATAAAGTTTAAATGCCCTCTCAATATGAAAAAAAAATAAATACCATATATATATATATATATATATATATATATATATATATATATATATATATATATATATATATAAGTTGAAACACGTCGGCTAAATTAAATTATCCTTTTCTCTTAAATCATGCAGTATTTACAGATTTAATCCATGTGATATTTTGACACACCGATGCATGCATGCACACAGACACAGACACACACACACATACACACACACATACATATTATTTGATGGGGTTATTTTGATTATTAAGTGCAAGATTTGCAGTTTTACCATTTTTTGCAATAAATTTTAACTTTTACACGTTTTTCGTTTGTGTGTATTCATTTTATATATATATATATATATATATATATATATATATATATATATATTGCGTTTAATCATGAAGCAAAAATATCGAATGATAATTGACATATACACACAGATTATATTTATATACGACCTTTTCTAGCTAGAAAATTCAGAAATTCACAAGCCGTGGTCGTAATCAACTTCACGATGAATTCTAGAAGAGTTATTGAAAGAAATGGTCACAATCTATTCGCATGCAAATCCATTCAGGCGAAAGTTATATTTTCATGCAGGAAATTGTCATCATCTTTTAGAATCAATAGGTTTATTTTCATATATACAAACAAACACACACATACGCACGCACGAACGCGCGCGCACACGCACGCACGCACGAATGCGCGCACACACGTACGCACGAACGCGTGCACATACACCCCCACACACACAAACACACACACATATATATATATATATATATATATATATATATATATATATATATATATATATATATGATTGAAATAAAAAGAAAGAATAGTAAGATATATAATCCAGTATTCTTATTGATATTTTTGTTTTTAAAAAAATTGCTCAATATAAATTTACAGAGCTTAAATATTATAAATTAACTGATTTAAAATATGATTTCTTCGCTACAAATGAAATTACCATGTTTCAAAAACCGAAGCTAAATACTTCAAATTTAATTATATAATTAAATTAAAAGCATTAGTTCTGTTTCATCTCAAAGCGAATTTTGAAATAACTTATCTATAAATTTACTAAGTTTTTAAACGCACATAAAATTCATAATTTTTTGTTTCCAAATATCGAAATATTACTGGCACGTAAAGGAAACCAGTAAAACACCTACAGTAAAATGGAAATTAATAAGAAAAGCTAAATATGTAGATCATTAAATGGCCTATTTGTTTTTGAGTGCTATATAACCTAAAGAACCAAAAACCAGATTTCGAAGCAAATCCGACTACAAGGATAATAAACCAACAAGACCTGAGATCGACAAAATTAGTAAAAAGTTCCTAGAAAGGGTTAATCAACAAATTAATAAAATAGGGCTGAAACTTTGGATTAATACCAACGACATGACAGAGTGGTTTGCTGATATAAAGGATAAAACTAACTGTACACTAATGAAGTTTGATATTGAAAATTATTACCAATCAATATCTAAAGAACTGTTAATGAACATGTTGAACTTTGCTACCCAGTACACGGATATTACAGAAGAAGAAAAGAGTATTATTATAAATGCTAAAAAATCGGTACTGATACATAAAGGTGAGCAATGGATAAAAATTTTTTATGGCCAATTTCATATCACAATGGGATCAGTAGACTCAGCTCAGTCTTCTGACCTTAAGTCTTTTTATATTATACAATCTCACAGGGTACCGTGAAATGAATAACTGACATTGGTTTATACAGAGACGATGGACTTATAGTTATAAAGAACACTACTAACTTTAAAATCGATAAAATTAGAAATATATTATATAAAGTATTTAAAAGCTTGAACTTAAGAATTACGAAAAGCACGAACTTAAAAAAGTTAACTTCCTCGATATAACATTAGATTTAAGGAAAAATGCATACATACATTATAAAAAACCCAATACCAATCCTTTATATATACACCCTAAATCTAATCATCCTTCATCTATAATACCTATAATATATACCTTTATCTATCGCAAAAAGAATAGGTACAAATTCAGCAAATGAGAAGATTTTCTACGAACTTATTAATTTCTATAATAAAGTTCTAAAATATAGTGGCTATAAAAGCCCCAAAATACCTTATATTCAAAGGAAAATGGAAAAAAAAAACAGAAGTAGAAAAATAATTCGGTATACACCCACATACAACCAAATGCTAAAGAACAAATTAGGACAAAAATTTCTTGCATTAATCGTTAAGCAATTTCCTAAAGATAGTGAACTAAATCTTATTTTCAAGAAAATACTCTAAAATTAAGTTACAGCTGTACTGAAAACTTAGAGAAAATTATTAAGAAACATAATGCTAATATCCTGAATAAACACTTAGACCAAAACTAAAGAAATCGAGAAAATATAAAAATAAAAATAGATGAAGATAATCAAAAATTATGTAACTGTAGAAATCCTCGTAACTGCCCTCTACAAAATAAATGTCGCACGGAATCATTAGTATACCAATGCAATATCTCATATATTGAGAATCCCGAAAACATAAAACATAAAAAATCTATATAGGTTTACACAAGCCATGTGTTCAAAAAGATATTCAATCAACATCAAACTTCATTTAGGATAAAAAAATACTGAAATCAGACGTCCCTATCGAAATATTTCTGGCACTTAAAGGAAACCAATAAAATATCTACAGTAAAATGTATATTAATCAGAAAAGCTAGAGTGTGTAGATCATTAAATTACCCATGTCCTTTGTTTATATACATGAGAAACTATACATTAGTAAGTTTATAAAAATAAAATTTTACTGAATCAAGAAATGAAATAGCTATTCTTTCGCGGCATTTTCAATAATTTTCCCTGAATAATATTTAAAAATAAAAAATAAAAAATGGGTAATATACATACTTATATTTGATACGTAATAATAATTTTTAAATAATTTAAGTAATTCTATTACATTTATTTGATTTAAAAAGAAATATAGTCTATTAGCAATTAAGAGTAAAAATTATATTTTAAAAGTGTAGTTCAATATAACGTGTCCCAACCCAAACACCACTTTTAGAAAGAATCTTTAAGTATACAAGTACGAATTTAACGGAGAAAAATGCTGAAAACCTTTTTGTCGTTGATAAAAAAACCCAGACGACATGCGTTGTACGGATGTCAAAATTCGTTGAAAAATGCACCCACTAACCTCCCTAAACTTAACCTCTTTTTCGAACGTAACTCATAATTGATAGAATAATAGTTAATAACAATGAACACGCTACCTCCCCAGTCTTAATGATATATATATATATATATATATATATATATATATATATATATATATATATATATATATATAGAGAGAGAGAGAGAGAGAGATTTGAGATATTGTTGCTTTTCGATAAAATATATTTTATTTGTGGGAATTGTAATAAAAAATATTTAACATGATGAATAAAGATTTATTACGTATGCATTGCATCAAAAATATTTTTGAAAATTATTTAAATAAAAAGAAATAGATATTCGACAAAAAAATACCAGGAAAATATTATTGTCACAGTTAAAATATTCTCATTTGAAAACTTGAAAGTCCTCGTATTTATAGAATTCCTCTCAAAAGTCATCTTTGAGAACATTCTTCTATTCTAGAAGAGTCTATAAAAAATATCGTTGACTTGAACTAAAGAAATTTAACGGCAATTCAGATTTCTGCCATCAATATAGAAAGTGTCACGACGCCAAAGCCAAAAAAGAACACTGTGTAGTCATCTGAAATAAACCTGTTATATGACACAATACTGGCAAATTATTTGACAACATTAATACCCATTTTTAATCTAATTTCATGTGTTAGTATTAAGAGGGTTTTACAGATTGCTATTGTAGGAAGCAATTAATTGGAGAGATCGTAAACGACTTTTTTCGTAATGAGGTGAATGCAGAGTAGTTGGGATTGTACTGATTATATATAGAGTGAAAAGAAAACAAATAAATGATAAATAAGAAATGATATGTAAGTAGAATAATTGAAAGAGGAAAGTTGACAAACCTTCATCCTATAAAAGACACCCATATTTCTAGACTCGTCATTTGAAAAAAAAAACATTTGAAACTTACTAAAGAATGATTCATTTTCAAAGACAGTATAATGGTCAGATGAAACTCTAGTTACATTATCATAACAGCGTGTAATATGGTTCGGGGTATAGTAGGGATACTCATCTAACTAAAAAAGCTATTCCTACAGTGAACCTTGGAGGGAGAGAGACCGGGGTTCTGGGGATGTTTTGCAGCAAGAGATAGTGTAAGTTTATATAAAGTTCATGGCTTCTTGTTAAAGGGGACATACATTGATATTCTGAGTTATAACGTCAAGCAATGTCGAGTGTCGGAGTAAATAATCTGACGTCAATGGTTACTAGAGTTGCATTTTGTGGTGCTGTTTGTATATGTTTAATTCTGTTTAGTAAGTCTCTTCTGATTTTACTTCATTAATTACAGGTCGTATATAGTGATCTCCGTGTTTTGGATATTTCAATTATGTCGCAGTTACATGATAGAATGACTGGCCTTCCTTGGTTGTTATTTTTTCATATTATGCGAAGGAGATAGAAGACAGTTGTGATTTTGTGGGTGTATGTGTTGTGGACGTTCCCTTGTCTAATAGTTTATTTTGAAGTTTCTTGTTTGAAATTGTTTTGCTATTCAGGGAGTGGGTCTTTGGGTAGGCTTTTATAGGTGTTTTGTTGGCTAGTTGGACATTTTAAGGTATTCTTTGTTTCCCCAGATCACTGTGGCACCATCTTTGTCAGCCTGTGATATGATGTGCTCATTAATATCAACATATCTAGGGACGCCCATTTCCTTACAGTGATATTCTTATGTGCAAACTTACGTATTGTTCTTTTATCATTTGTTACTGCCATTTCAAATGACAGTATAGTAGTCTCCATGTTTTATTGGATGACTGTAGAGTCCTTCTATTTTAGTGTTTCGATTATGTAAGGTGTGTCGTTGTTGTTCCCGTAGTGTCATTTTAGACGTATTCTAAAAAAATGAATTTTAGGTCCCTTGCCAAGGTGCCTTTATTAAACCGTGGAGGACAAGGACAGAAGTTTGTTTTGCTTCATAATTTGAATGTATCAAGAAAGAATTTATTGATACTTAGATTTATTTCACGCCCTTACGTAAAATCACAAAAGCTTGCATCATGTTTTCTATTAGGGATGCTATACCCACTATTATTTGTTTGGATTATCCAGTGTTTTGGATCTTTGAGCTTGATTTTTATCGATTGGCTAACAGGGTCTAATCTGGATGACATGTATGTTTAGTGTATATATATATATATATATATATATATATATATATATATATATATATATATATATATATAAAAGCTTTAATGGCTAGTTTCTAAATTAACTTCGGACAATTTCTGTCGGAATTTCTTCCTCTACTGAAAAGGATTATTCGTAATTTTTAATATTTGATCATTATAATTAATCGTCCCGAAATATCTTCTGGGCTTATTAGTAATATTACTACTACTAGTAGTACTACTACTGCTAATAATAATAATAATAATGGGACTTTATAGTACACACAGACAGAACACTCAAACCTAATCGTACTGAGAGCGTCATTAGGGACAGCACAGACAAAATGTGCCTCAGTAAACTATCAAGATACAAGGAACTTGAAATCGAAATTTCCAAATTGAGAACATTAACAATTCTAGATGTCGTTGGAACCCTCGGATTGATTGGAAAAGATTATAACTATACTCATTGAAGGAATCCCTGGTAGCCTATGCCTTAGAAAATACAAAAATTGTAATCACAAGTACAGCCAAACACATTACGAAGTGCTCTATCTATGTAAAATACAAGCGATTTTTATTTTTTTAAATCTGCTAAATGGAAAATGTCATGATGCCATTTCTGACCTTAGGTCTTTGGACGGGACCCGGAAGGAAATGAGTATACACCGGAAACCAAACGAAACAAAATAATAATAATAATAATAATAATAATAATCATGTTTATGTATATGATAAGTATAAAATTAATAATTAATCCTACTGTTACTACTACTACGACTAATAATAATTATTATTATTAACGAAACAGTTAATGAGTATTTCAAATATGAAATGTTTGATCAACAACTTTCCGAAAGTGAGATCTTATAATAATTTCAACAGATTTATTAAATATCTGAAGCTAACAAATTTTGATCTCAAACTCTAGTCATTCAGTTGTGATAAATGCATTGAACTATGATTGAATTAGTGAATAAAGACATATATATATATATATATATATATATATATATATATATATATATATATATATATATATGAGAGGAGTGTTTTGATGTATCCCTTCAAATTAGGTAATGACAAACTAGCAAAATAATGTTTGATTACGCACATAAGAAATGCAAAGCTTTCGTTGGAATTACTCGAATTTATAAATGCGTCATTTTTTCTTACTTGAAACATAAACAAATTAATATTTAATTGGAATTTTTAATTCGACAATATTTCTTGTTAATATGAAGGTTATATTTCGTTCTTATACATAGTTGAATACTCGTTCCTATTATTTTAAACTCCGAAGTTAATGTCAGCCATCCGAGTGATAGAAATCCAAGTAAAGATAATATATCACACTGCCGTATATATATAAATGAAATATATCGTCGTATTAAATAAAATATCAATTAAAAATCTCAAAAAATAGTTTGATTTATCCTGTTGAAGCATATCTCTGTTCCTTACGTCTCTCCATTGTCTGTAAAGAAGTCGTCGTCATGACAGTGACGAAATGAAGGAAGCAAGGAACAAATCGAACCATTTGGTGCAGGAGCGTAAAACAGCTAGGAACATCGTGAAGCAAAATGCATTGCTCGCGGTTTTAAATCGAGCGTAGTGCTTCCTTTTGATCAGCGCGTCACTTGTCAGCCGACATACAGAATTTGATGTCTGATCACAAAGCGTGTGCAGACAAGCAAATATCATGGGAATTAAAATGGGGAAAAAATGCAACTCAACTCAAGGACGCTGGGATTATCTCTTTGTCAGATAATGCGCTCTTTGCCGAATCTGGCTTTGAAATTTTGCGATTTCTGCATCATAGTCGATTCTAATTCTACACTATATTAAATAAAACATCCTGTAGCAATGCCAGCTTGTGATGCTATACGAAGATCTAAGCAGAGTTTAGCATTATCAATGGTCAACAAATTGTTTGTAGTTACCATTAATACGAATGTTGGTGCATCGACGATACTGATAATGAAAATATAAGAAAACTTTCTTTCTCTTTCCTCATCAATTAACTTAATGCAATGTTGAATATTATTCATATATCATAACTTCCTAAAGTAAAAATATAGTAGTAAAATTATCTTGAGATCTATGTGACACGGTACGTTCTAACTATTCACGTGGCTGAGTAGTTAGAAATTGTTTGCCCTGTCTATGAAATCCGGTTTCACATTGGTAGGCGGATTTTGGCCTTGGAAGGCGATCACAGAGATAAAGCTTTTGAAATTGTCTAAAAAAAATAAAAAAATAACACGGGCTGATTAAAAGACATGTGATTGAATTCGTGTGGAAGAAGCCGTCTGGAAATTTGTCAATGATTGTGTTCGCACAAGGTCAAAAGTAATCGAAAGTTGCAAGTTGTTGGAATCACCCCGCCACCAAAAGAATGCACTCTCTGCCAGAAACTGGAAGTTTCGTCTAGCGTAGTTCAGTAAAAAACATTGGTGTCACGCGTCTGTAATACGGACTAGTTCACCGACCTTGCGCACTGCTGAACGAGTCGCAGACGTCCATATCGTCTTCACGCTCTGACTGAATTCTGCAAACTATTCAAGCAGTGCAGTGTTTAGCAGATGTGTTCAAGGAACTATTACAAGCGTAACCTTCGATTTAGTGTGCATGAACATAGCATGCAGATCTATGCATATATATGTATGTGTTTCTTTGTCTTTCTCTGATAAATTATTGATTTAATGTATGATATATTCGTAGATAAAAAAACTCAATATTAGTGGTAGTGTGTAAATATAAGAATGTACGGCGAGGTCAACACGGAATCGCTTCTGTCTGTTCAATGTTTGAACGCAATCTTCAGGTCATGTGTATTGTGTGCTCGCTGAACTATTTATATATGCTAAGTTATGGGGTTTGAAGACAATTAAAGTAAGCAGAGAAAGACATCATCAGCCCACAAGAATAAATCCAAAAACTGGCTTGAAAATTCCATTCAAGCATGAAACAGACTGTCGTCACATGGTGTTAATCATTTTGTCCACTCTTTATTAAGAATGTCTGCTATCATTAGGAATTGTTATATAAGAAACGTTAAATGCATTGTATTTGTCAAATTCCCTATGCACGTGCATGGGTATTTCTATCTTTGTATTTAAGCTTAAAATTCACCTTTTATGAAAAGGCGTAATTTTCGAAAGTGTAAAAAATGCAGTCGTAATGTTTGTTTTGTTAATCATTGCCAATTAGTTCAGTATTGTTGATTTCTTTCTATATCATTTATCATTGAAACATTTGTAACAACATTTGCCAATAATTGTATTATTTTAGCTTTTTCTTATTGTAGTAACGTAAGATTATTTATGGACGCGGATGTAGTTTCAAATCTGTTGGAAATGCGGTTAAATCGTACTGTTATTTCTTTTATTTGTTCAGCAGGGCATTTTTTCCTTATTATTTATCTCTAAAATATTAATTTCAGCAATAGTATGATCCCGTATATTTTATATAATTTTATGATAATTTAATACTTTTATCTTTTTCATATTTATTCATTTCTGTCATTGTCATTAAAATAATAAATCGAAGTTGTACATTTGATAACGAAATGTTCACACCGACATCCACTGTAAAATACAGATTGTCGTTCTTTGTCATTGTAGAGAGTTGGCGTGTCCAACTGATCTCACGAGCATAGCCGTCTGCACTTCCAAGACCTGTAAGAACATGGCTCTCACGGAAACATGGCCAAACTTAATAGTGACCAATTCCGGTTTCCAGTAGGTTTCTAATGGAGTCTGGTAAGTTTGTGTGTGTGTTTAAATTGGTTCTAATGGAGCTGTAATCAGACTCCATTAGAAACATACTAGTAGAAAACACAAATATATTAACTGCATCCACTTGTAATTTTTTTTTTTAAATAATGGAAGCTTTAATAATAAAAAAGAAAAACAAACAACTCTTAACAATATTAAGTAAGAACAAGGCCACAATGTGATAACCGTATTCGGAAATTAAAACATCCCTACTGCACACTAAGACATACACATAATGAACACACTCAATTAAACTGAAAAATCGAATCATCCTTGATAATGGCTAAAGGTGTAGCCGAAAGCGCTCGGAAATATAAAACATTTGGACAGTTCTTACACCCCTTTTGTCCAGAAAAGAAAGCTCTTGTTAGAACACAAGAAACATTAAATAAAAAGCTTAGCCGAAGAACCTTGTCTGTCGTTTTTAATGAAGTATATATATATATATATATATATATATAAAATATATATATATATATACGCTTTTAGACATATCTGATTGTATAAATTACAAACATTATAACTGTCTATTTTTATCATAGTGTTACGTATTCAATTTTCCGTATATTACTATATTGGGACAAGAAATTCAATGTAACAAAGAAAATCTCTTTTATTCCCCAGTTAATTTCCATCTGAGCTCATTATCAGGGGTACAACTAGCAATCTGATTGTAATATACAGAAAAAATGTTCGTGAATATGAAACGATTATGATAAAAATAATTTGTGTAACACACACACACACGCACAAATCTATATATATAATCGACTCTCCCGTCGAGATTCGACGTATGAGGGTCAAGCAGATCAGTTTCCAGGAAATCGACAGCCCGACACCGGCACATGAGATTTGATTATAGTGCTAAAGGCCTCGGGCAGGACCATCCACACTTTTTGAAGGGACGAATACAGAGACCTGGTGCACCGAGTGCCACAAGGCTCCCAAACGACCCTCCGTAGGTTTTGAATTCAGAGTTGTCCTCCTCCTAGACCAGTTGCCATCCAAGGCTATAGAACCCAGTCTGTCCTGCTATTTTACCCATAGCTGGAGGGAGAGGAAGAGGATTCATACCTTTCCCAAGGGTATTAGCACGTAAGTGAATGTAATGGATTCGACTGGAATTCGAACTCGGCTCTGCGATTCCTCAATCCAAGCCGCTATACATTACTCCACCGTGCCTCCTATATATATATAATCTGCTATTTTCAGAGTTGAATTAGACCAAGAAACAGTAGTATTAAAAAGTATAAGTACATACACGTATACATAAAATAAAACTAAGGGACATAATATGTTTTAATTTCCACTGAGAACAATTTTTGCGCTCCATCATCATGGCTGATGCTAACCCCTAGGACTGCAACTCATTCTACCTAATTGGTCTGTCTTTTTCGAGGGGCTTGCCAGAAAATATTTCACGTCATTTTGCACGTTTGTAAATCTGCCTTTTGTTTGTGCATTGTATATTAATGACATATCTGTTTAGGTGCTCTGTTTATATATCTAGAGATTCTAGATAATATACAAAGAATATAATATTATCCATAAAGTTGGCATCTCGACTTCAGTCACTTTCGCTAACAGCTTTTCTATACATATTCCCATGACAGTTGTTCTAATAAGCTGCCTCTCTTGGTGCAACGACCTCATGAATTTAAACATACTATCAAATTGTAAACTTTATTTCATAGTTTTACTGTTGAAATAGATAGATAGATTTTTTCTAATAATTCGTTTTCTCGCATTTCTCAACTGAAGAATTAGCTGCCGATCACATGCTTCCTTGTAACATCCAGTCTTCGAAAATTTAAATGCAACGTCAATCACCATCTTATGTCTTCTTGAATCGTGTACTTTTATTGTTCTTTCCAGTTTCTAAAATATTCACAATCTCTTCCACTATAAGTAAGCCCCCTATGCATTAGCGCTATTGTTGCATTTCTTGAGGTGAAATTATAATGATAATTTGGGCTTTTGCTTAATATTCTTTGTTGGATATTTACCAAAAACAATACATATACACTTTAAAATCTTATATCTTAAATTCAGCAGGAATATATATTTAAAGATACGTAACATCAGTTGCTTGTTATAGGGGATAATTTTTAAAAGGAATAATTTAATGAAAAATAATCGTACGATGAGATCAATGGCGATAAAAACACCAACAAGGAAAATGATGCTGCACTTCTATGTAATTTAATACATTTTTCAAAAACAGAAAAACAAACATGACGCAACAGAGTTCCGTTCCTACTGGGATTGTTTTGGATATCATGGAGATGGCATGAGATAAACTGTTACAAATTAAAGACAATCTGAGATAGACGGAATATTCTTTTGACAGTCTTATGGAAACAACTGAAAAGAAGGGCACTGTGGAAAGAAGTTTGGAGAATTCAACACTCACATGGTATAGTGAATGAGAGAAATATAACCTCCAAATCTGAGTACATGCCACACAAAACGCAAAGACCAACAAGGTCGGTTAATTTGGAAGCTTTACAATAGGGTCGAACCAAAACAGAATGAACGTTGTGGAGAGCCATGATCGCCCACGTCTTCGAATCAGAAGGAGATACGAAAATGAGATGATCTAGTTCACCTTAGTTCATACTTAAATATTTCTGCCTGGGGCAAAATATGCGATAGAGAGAATAGTCTTTTTCCAAGCGTAGCTTAGACACTGCACAAGGCCGAAAGTAGGATGCAACCAGTGAGAAACGAACTCATAACTCAGTCGTAATTGACCTAACGAGACAAGTTTGCTAACCATTACAATGAATCGAGGTACCCTGCCACCGAGAGAATATAGAGTAGGTGAAAAAAAAAAAAATTTAAAAAAAAAAGAAAGAAATGTTTATTTATCGACCATAATTTAGACTAAAAATATAAACTCTAAAATTCCTCGCCTTAAATTCGAAACTTGTTTCTGTTTTAAGTATCACCGATGCACTCATTCCTTTCTTTGTTTTCCTTTACGAATGGAAAGCTATAAATCCATGTAAGTTGTTTGAATTTAAAAACACACACATTTAAAGCGACCAAGATGAGAAAGAGGAAAAAAATCTATTACTCTTTTTCAATCCTCACGGTAACGAGTCGTCGAACATTTCTTTTTTTATATTGTCTTTTCTTTGTTGTCAGTTTAATCATGCATAATATGAAAGGTGGTTGACCCTCTTGACACAATACAACTTTAGTTAATTAATTACACCAAAATGATAATTATTGATTATTGTAATAATTACTTCTAACGAAATTAATTTATACCGTTCACTCCGGTAATTATTTTTAACATATTTTGTAGTAGTTACTACAGTGATAATGGAGAAATACAATACATTATTTTATGGTTACTTGATATTTCTTGCAAATGTCATATAATTACTTACACAGCACGATTACAGTGGTATCTGAATTAAATATAAGAATGTTAATGTTTCCTTAATTAAGACGTTAATGATACGATAGACAACACAAACGCAAATTTAAATATTAATGAATGCCTATAACAAAAAGATACATGATCTTTTCATATAAAAGCCTAAAGTAGTATTGCAGTCAACGTAACGAAAGTAAGGTTTTTTTAAGTTATTTACATTACGAAAGTCAGGAAATAAATTCGTAAGTAAATATTTCGTCAAAGACTCTCCTCTAATGTTCCATGTTCTTATTAAAATTGAACTATCCTTTTAAAATCTAAATCGTTACTATCTGATAGCTTTTCAAACGTATAAATATGAAACAATTTTAACACAGTAAATTTAGATATTAATGAATGCCTATAACAAATACAACTGTAAGCGTGCTGTGTAGGTAATTATATGACATTTGCAAGAAATAAATAACACCAAAATAATATGTAATCTTTCCCTGAACGTGTATTGATTATACCTTAAATAAGTGTGCTATGAACATGTACAGGGTGGCCACTGAAGAACTGAATGATATAAAACTAAAATAACTTTTACAAACACATGAAAATTTTGGGGTAGTAAGGTTTGAAAATTTTGAATATTATAAGAAAACATTTTTAAATCCAATTTTAGAATCTTCTGAAGCGTTGTTCTGGCGATAACTAAATGAGCAGAGAGACGTCGGGTAGAAGATGATGGATACTCAAGGAAACTCTGCCACAAAGCTTCAAACCACAGCGTCAGTATGTACAATGCGCTTAGGACCTCTTCCAGGAAGATCTAGTTTTATCAAAACCTGTCGATTAGGTTCCGAATCATATTATCGCTAGGTGATACGCTGATATTAAAATGTAGCCGATATTTTCATTGGGATAGATAAACTCAACGAGTTTTAATCGTTGCTCGCCATCATATGTATCAAATTTAATCTCCAATGGATGCCCTATAAACTGCAAAAAAAAAAGAGAGAGAAAATGTAAATGATCAAAGATGAACAAGTTATGATTTTTTCAAACCCTTCATTTTTATCATTGACCATATAAGTAATATCCGAAACTCATATGCAGGCATTTATAATTTATTTGGATATTGGTGTAACGTAATGGTTGTAGATGCTAAAACTGGGCTTGGATTGGTGACTTCAAACACTGCCCAAATTGGGAAAAGTATGAAATCCATCTTTTCTCCTCCTCACCCCTATGGCTTAAATAGTACGATAGATGAGTCTCTGTAGTTTTTGTTGGCAAAAGGACATATTTTCATTCAAAACGGTTTGAACATGAGATATTCTATCCACTTTAGGATGAATCTATCCCTCATTTCTAATGTAATAGGATGTATATTACAGCATCCACCGGTGATAACCGCAGATATTTAGAGGGATATATATTTTCAAACTTTCAAATAACTTTCTTCGGTGCAGTCTCCAGCCTCTAATGTATTCACGTCCCTTAATGTACAAATTAACTGATGTAAGATTTAGATGCCTACTGATTTAGTCCTAAATAAAGTAAACGTGGTAGTTTTACGATTCATGACTTGCTTCGTGTGTGCAACCACAAATAATATCTGTGCATCAATTCTCGTTTGTGGAACTCACTTCCGGCTCCATGCTTTTCAGCCAAATTTAACCTGGAAAAATTTAAATGGAATGTATATTGTCCTCCTGATTACTCTTTTCTCTTCACGCTGAATATTAATGCATTTGTTCCTAATTCTTCCACATCCTATATATAAAACCTAGCTTCTTAGTAGCTTTACTGTATTGTTTAGGCTGATACCAAATTAACTATATCAATAGGCTTCCCTCTATGCATAATATTTATCACATCTGGATTCTTATATAGAGAGAGGGAAACAGAAAAGGCTAAGGAAGAAAACAGAAAGTGAGTGAGTGATTCGAGGAGAATAATCATACGTAGAGCCAATTGTTTGTAGTGAGGGGTTTAATCATTTTACATAGCCTAAATGTCTGTTAGATAAACACTGTCCCTGAAATTTAACATAGCTTTTCAAATAAAATCTACCTTTAATTAATATAATCATTTGATAATATGATAAAATAACGATATTCTTTTAATCACCAATCCTGTTAAACTCAAATAGTACTGAGCGTCCACAGGCAAAACGGAAATTATAGAAGACATAGAGAATGAGAAAGGAAGAGAGAGAGAGAGGATGAAAGAGAAAAATACCCAGACGGATTGAAGAGACTGACCTTAGATAGAGATGGAGATAATTGTTTGTCGTGAGGGACTAGATCGTGATACATGACCTAACGTATAGCTGAAGGCAAGTTCAACCCTGAACCTCAAGTAACATTTTAAAAATAAATTCCCTCTTTTTTTTTTAAATTCTGCTCTTCGCGAATTCCTAAAAGGCTGATGAAACCCAATTTGTTGTGAGCGTCCGGCAGAGAAACAGAAAGAGTGATGGAAGTAGAAACCCCCAATAGAGAAACGGGAAGAGAAATGGAAGGAGAGATAAAAAATGGAGTGCGACACAGAGAGGGATTCAAAGATGATATCTTAGATGAAGACAATTGTTTATAGTGAGAGTTTAAATCAGACTTCATTACGAAACCATCTGTTGAATATATTTCAATATTTTAAAGAGATAATATATCAATCGTGTGCAAAAATCCATGAATGTTTGGTCGAAAAACGCGCTGCCATCGTCAACATAAAGATGCTCAGTCCTCGGTGAAATTGCAAGACCGCATAGTACAAAAAAGAACAGAGAGATAAATCGGAATCCAATTAGTCAGTTTTAGCCCACCCAGCATATTAACATGACATTGCACGCTCTGATTATTATATCCTTCAGGTCATTGCAAAATCTTTTCATGGGGAAAACTTTCTGTAAGGAAAACTAAATTCAAGAGTTATTCCAAAATACTTCATAAAAAACTTTCAAATACTGCGGAAATTTAATTAAATAGGATCAAATTTATATCGGATAATGAAAACAAATAATTCAATAAAATGAACTTTATTTCTTTAAAAAAATAAGATTGTGACTCAAATACATATTTAAACTTATGATTGAATACTGTGTCTCCCGGCCTGTCATAATTCCAAAACTATATATTTGAAAGAATCATAAAGTTTTGAAATAGGATTATTCAAGCTTTGGATTAATATAAATCAGATTTCTTGATTACTGGATGGCAAATATTTTAAAATTTCACATGATTCATAGATTTTATTTTCATTTTCATACACAAACAGACACAGACACACACACATACATATGTATTATTGCGTGTTGGGTTTTTCTCTTTTCTTATTAAGGCACCATTAATTTCAGATGTTCCTATACGTGTGGATGAGACAATTATAAAATCATGATAATATAATAGTATTTTCAACAACATAAATTCTCATTATATTATAGCATTTTCGACAAAAATCGATCCGCCATATATATATATATATATATATATATATATATATATATATATATATATATATAATATAATTTTTGTTTAAAAATATGATTACTTCACTACATAAGAGTTCTCATGTTTCATAACCGAGAGCCAAAATCATCCAAATAATTATTAAAATTAAGTTGAATGTTTAGTCTCGTTTCATCTTCAAGCGAAATTTTAGGAATAAGCTCTCTTTTGGTTTACGCGTGTTTTTAGGCATGGTCCGTCATAACATTCGTTTTTGTGGGGGTGGCTATGCTAGTTTTCTTCGTTAATTGGTCAGAGAGTTAATTCTTATCTATAGATGCATCATCTTCTGAGAGGTTTTGTAAAGGTTGAGTAGGTATCTATTTCTATGTTGGCGGTCATCTTTTAATTGGTTCCCAGTGCGGGATATTTTTTATGCCGCGCCTACAAGTATTATTAAAATAAAGCTCTACTTATGTATGGAGCACTGTCTTCATAAAAATATAAACAAAAATACTAAGGAACTCCGGATTATGCACCCAACGTGTTCATTTCTATTTTCTGCATACCTGCGCACTTCATATATATATATATATATATATATATATATATATATATATATATATATATATATATATATATATATAATAAAAAGCCTTAAACACTAATATTCCATGATCATAATTTATTCCATTTGAATCGTAAATACGATCCTATTCATCAGACCTACAAATTCAAAAAGAAAACAAGAAAAAAACAAAAAAAAAAACAACTCCGGAAATAAAAATCATATTTCCCCCTTCCATTCCTCTCCTAAACTTCTCTCTGTTAAGGTTTAATCTCTCACCTTCTCTCGTCTGTTACCCCTCTCTTTAGCTCTAACATTCGTCCCACACTCTCATACTTACACTCTCTCAAAATTCTATTTTTATTTGTTTGTTTCTGTTTTCTTTTTGAATTTGTAGGTCTGATGAATTGGATCGTATTTACGATTCCAATGGAATAAATTATGACCATGGAATATTAGTGTTTAAGCGTTTTTTATTATATCCTCGAATTTTGTCCTGGGCATTGAGTTCTACCTGGATTCTATCCTCTTGAATTTTTATTCAAAAAAATATACATGTATGTGTACGCAATCCTATGTATATATACTTATGTATTGTATATATAGTCATTAATATTATCTATATATATATATATATATATATATATATATATATATATATATATATATATATATTTTACCACACCAACCCATTAAACACACGCACACACACATATATATATATATGTGTATGTGTATAATTAATGAATATCAGACACTTCAAATCCCGTAAGTAATAATTTTTATTTCATGAGAGCTCTGAAAAACAGCAGCTCTCATTCTTCAAGACCTACAAACATATAACAAATGAAGTGGAAAAAATTATATTCCAGGTTAAAAACAAGATATGTTGTTGCTTAGAAAGTCGGGGAAGGCAGAGAGTGTTGACCTATTTTGCCATACTGACCTCAGTATGTCATAAAGTGTGAATGCGAAACAATCCCGGGCCCTACTTTCAATTCTGACATATTCCATTCAACTCATTATTTAAAAATAATATTAAAAGGGAACATATTTAAAGATTTGGAAATTAGCGAAAATGGTTTCATATACATTTTATATAATTAACCAAGTAGTTTAAATTAAAATATTTACATTCTGAGAAACATATTTATATCTCGAGTATCTTAGATTTAATTATTAATGTTTAGTAGAATATGAATGTACTTTAAACTAAGGTAAAGTTAGATCGGTGTTAATTCTCTGTATTCATTCAACATATTATGTAAATAATATTTTAAAAAGTGTCTGGTTCAGAACACTTTTAAAAGGTTTTTCGAAATTAGAAAAACAAAAACTTAAAAAAAATAAACATAAATTAATATAAGATTTTTGTATAATAATTCAAAAGATTTAAGTTAAAAACTTCAGAGATTTGAAATAAATGAATATTAATTAAATGCATAGAAATATATTTCTATGCATTTAATAGCTTAAATGTCTAGAGTCATGGACTTTTATGCCATAGATGTATATATTAAGATCTAGCAGGATATGAATATACTTTAACCTAAGGTAAAATTAGATCAGGATTAATCCCCTAGTGTATATCTATTAACTTCATGAGTTTAGTTGAAGTTTATTCCATGTTTTTAAAAAAACCCGTTTAACCTGATTAATGTGAAGCATCCAAATATAAACACATACACAACACACACACACATATATATATATATATATATATATATATATATATATATATATATATATAGTATATTTAAGAGAGATCAAGAGAGAGAGAGGAGAGAAAAGAGAGAGTCCAATTGTGTGTGTGTGTGCATGTGTTGGGGATATAGAATTATCGATGTTACTAACGCAGCTGCAGCTGAACTTAACATTTTTTCATTCTTCTTATATTTATCGATTTACGACAATTATATATTTTTCTTTTCTCTTTATTCTTCGTATGACTAATATTTCATTTAAAATGAAATATTATTGCCCTCAGAAAAGGATTTACTTTATTTTTGTGTTATCTCTATATAAATATGTCTGGAAAATACTTCGGAAATATGCAAGTATTGTAACTGTGATTAATCATTTCGAAATTTTCATTTTTCTCGAAATTCTTGCTGTGGTAATTTGGTTACTATCTGTTATACTAATCTTTAATCGTGTCGGGATTATATGAAGCGACATCGTTAATATTAAAATTCTCATGGTGTAAGAGAGGACCATTACCCGTCACATTGTTTTATCAACATGAATTCATTTTTTTCATGTTAGAATCCATAGTTTTGAATATTTTCTGTTGTTATTGATTCATATTTTATATTAAATTAAAAAAAAAATGATTTCAATATATTCCTGGGTTTTTTCGTTTCCTTTCTTTTTCTCATAATTCATCAACATCTTATCTTTTTCGCTTCATATTTTGCATTGTTTATTCTGTATTTTGCACTCTGTTTTGTATTCCGGCGTCTCACCAACGTTTTTAACAATTTTTCTCTTCCTTTGGCAACCAACTTTATATTTTTACCCGGCTTTTAAATCTGACTTCACCTTTCTTCTTTTCACCTACGTCTTCCTTTACATTCCATTTATATATTACTATCAGCCAAACATATATCTTCACTTCCTTCCTGCAATCTTTCTCGCAGTTTTCATTAATCCAAATCTTAATCCAACTTCTTCCTTATCTTTAATCCAATTCCAATGTCCTTCTGTTCTCTGACTATCAAATCTGAAACATACACATTTTTTGATAAGGAGGAAGATTTTTTGTTTTTGTTTTTGTTTTGTTTTGTTTTTTTTGTTTTGTTTTTTTTTTTCACAAAAATGAATTAAACAGATCATATACTATTGACGCAAATAACCGACATATCATGTCTTATCGACTGTCAAGCGCTTCTAACCCAGCCAACGAACAGATGCAACTTAATGACGCAATGATTGGGAATATGCACTGTGATGTGAACGATATTCAGAATTTACTGAGAACGAACAAAAACAATTTTCCCTCGGTGAAAATATCGGATCTATGTTACAGTTATAACTCTGTTTCTTTCCACTGGGTAATCTATAACGATCCATTCGGATAACCGGGAGAATAATTTCTCTGGAAATACCGAATCAGAATAAATTTATCTAAGCAAAACTATGTAAAAGGAAGTGAAAAAAAAAACACCTACCAAAAATAAAAACGCTATCAAGGTGTTTTTATTCCCAATAGATAAATAGGTCATTGTTATTTTGAGTTTCTCAAAATGGCAGAAATTATACTGAGCAGTAAATATTTGCTAAGGTGGCGAGCAATTGTTCTTAAGCACTAAATTAAGAAATCTTTCGAATTGCTTGTCAATGTAGACTTTCAATTTCATTTCATAATTCCCTCACTGAATTGGGGAAAAAAAGATTTGATATAGGTAGATGTAACATGGACGCCCCAAGGAGCGAGATTTTCAATTTGATTAAGTAATTCGCCGTGAGTTAAAAAATTGCTGATAATAATTTATATACATACTTGATTTTTACACACACATGGATATATATATATATATATATATATATATATATATATATATATAACAAATAAATACAACAAATATATATATATATATATATATATATATATATATATATATATATATTTTCATATTAAATAGACACATATATACTGTTGCGCTAAAGTAAGTGAACATCTAAGAGAATATTGAAAAATATCCGTTTCTTTTTTACAGATAATCAAAAGAAAAAAATTAATTAAACACTATATTCATTAAGAAATAACTATATTAACCAAATTACAACGAATTTAAAAAAAGATAATTCAAATAGGAATAAAAAATCTTAATGTAAAATTATAAAAGATGTGAAGAAATAAGTGAACGCTTACATTTAACATTTTATGATTCCTCCTTTTCTGGACATGACGTCGACCAGTAAACTTTCTATAATTTTGAAGAAGTTTCTGATAGTAGTGAACGTCCCTTTTTGTCCATCTACTTGGCAAACTCCCAATATTGCTCGAAATTACCGGTATATCTTGCTACAACTGACATCTTTAACTTGAATCACACATTTTCAATTAGATTTAGATCACGACTTTGTCTAGTACATTCTAAAATTTGAGAATTCTTTGTCCGAAACCATTTTTGTGGATTGTCCTCTTTCTTTGATCATTCGAATTATTGTCTTGTTGGAATCTTGAGCCTCGACATATACCCAACTTTGCAACTAAAGGCAAGACACTTTCGTTCAAACTTTCTTAAAAACTTGCAGAATTATTATACCGTCAATTCGTATATTTTTTTCCTAATTCAGAAGCAACATAGTACACACAAATCATAATGCTACCAATGCCATATCTCCTGTTGTCTCCAAATACTTCTCTTCAACAGCCGTATTATTAGCTCGCCAGATATACCACCTGTCCTTCCTCACTAAAAGCTCTATTTTGGTCTCATCCAAACATAAAACCTTTTTTACCAGAATGTTTCTAGCGTATCAATACGAAATTTAGAATATTTGATATAAATTTTTGTTTGTGCATTTTCGTAAGTAGTATTTTATTTCTAGACATTCTGGCATTACGACCGGTATTTTTCAGAATTCGTAACACTGTAGACGTATGCATATTGATTCAGACATTGTACCGGAAGGCTAGAAGAACGGCAGATATCACAGCTGGATTAACCTGGGTTTGCCAAAGTAGATGTCTACTTGCTCTTGAAGTTAATTTTCACAGATGGCCACTTGTTGATTGCGAGGTCGTTCTACCAATTGTTTTCATTTATAAATAATTTGTCGCACATTGGATACGTGCACGCCAAATTATTTTCATTGCATTTTGTAGCCTTTTACATATCAAATAGGAATTCTTTAAAGGTAAAAAAATTCTTTTATATATATTTTATATATATATATATATATATATATATATATATATATATATATATATAATTATTTATTTAAAAATATGATTCCAACTCGCGACATAAGAGGTCTCATGTTTCAAAACAAGAGCCGAAAACTTCAATATAATTATTTGAATTAAATTGAGTTAAAGTAAGCTCTGTTCCATCTTCAAGCGAAATTTTTTTTTTGGAATAACGTATTTCTGAAATTTACGTGTTTTAATAATTGAAATCAAAATTTCCATGGTAACAGCTAGGGCGAATTGTTTAAATTGGGTAGGCGTGTGTTGGGTGTTAATAATAAGTATCAGTATAGAGTTACTTTTCATGGATGTCAAGTCAGGGAAAGGGGGGGGTGTCTAAATTTGAAACGGAAGATGTATTAACCCTAGTCTGGTTTGCGTGTCTATGGAGATTTATTTTTTTTTTTATTTTTTTTTTTTATGAAAAGGGATTTGTGCATATAAATAAAAAACTGCCGTAACGTTTGTTTTTTGACGACTTCATAAAGGGTTATCTTTTTTTGTAGGGTATTTAAACTATTTATTTGGGCTATGGATTATGAAAGTTATTATATTTATGCTTGTTCTTAGCTAATTATTCAGACCATGAATCTGATGATTGGGCTATGGATTAATCAAGTTATTATATTGTATGCTTGTTTTTAGCTAATAATTCAAACCATAAATCTGATGATGTCGACAGAAAACCGTTAACTCATGCCTATTGTTTAATAGATTACTATTATTTAGAAGCTTAACAATGTGCAATTTCTCATGTAGGCACAAGTTTTTCATGTTCTAGCACTGTATATATATTTTCTATTTAGTCTCTAACTCCTCCCTTTTGCATACACAATGACATTTGCATATTGTTTGGCTGTAGCATATTTGTTTGCCTCCCCCAAAAAGAGAGAACACATGTCATTTTTATTTTTACACGTGCACAAACGAATTTTAAACTGGCAATCATCAAGCAAAAAATATAGAGTGTAAATATAAGGGTTTATATACATTTGAACATCTTAATTTTTAATTAATAAATTCCAGCTTGAATTTGTGTTGACTTAGTTTTGCGTAGCATTGCATATATATATATATATATATATATATATATATATATATATATATATATAGATCAGAGAGAGAGAGAGAGAGATAGATAGATAGATAGATAGATAGATAGATCAAATCATCTACTTTATTTTATTTTATCAACTTAATTACTCTGTTTTATTGACCAACTTATCTACTCTATTTTATAAATTATATGAAGCATACGTGGACACTTTTTTAATCATGTCTTTTGAACTTCACCTTCACAATCTTCGAATTAATCCTAAAAGACAAAATGAAAATAAACCTAAAAGAACTTACGTCACCTTGACAAAAACTTAACGCTAGAACACAACATGGATATAACTTAATTTATTTTTAAACAACACAAACAAAATTGGATATTTCCTTCCTATACATACTGTCAAATACTCTCATGTCCACAGCACTTTTTTGTATGTTTTATCCTCCACTTTTTTTATATTGATATTTTCATTATTATTAGTATATTTTGTTACATTTTTAATTCAGTTTATTTTCCCTGGCCCTATTTTCTGACTTTTATTTTCCAAAAACGATTCTTTATTCCTTTTTTTAGTACTTCTTCACTCTTTTTTTCTCTAACATTTTGTTATGTTTTTATTGCCTTTTTAAATTCTGATCCTATCACGACATACGACACATCTATTTTTGTATGTTTTTCCACTTACCATTTTCATATTATCATCATCTTTATTTTTAGCAGTTTTGTATTGTTTCTTTATTTTTATTTCAGTTTATTTTTCCGCGCCCCTAAAGTTTAATAATGATTTTCTTGAAAGAATTATCCCTTTTTGGAACTACGTATTTCCTCTCTCTCTCTTTTTCTTTCTTTATTATTTTTCTCTTTCATTTTCATTTAATTGACAAACTCGCTATGTTTCCAGACGGTGGCCTGACGATTGCATCAAGCATGATACAGCCTGTCGCCTCTAAGTGTTGTCTTCAATGTTCACTTTTATATTTACACACGCTCTATCGCTGATATTGAGCACTTTATCCCATAAATATAGCATACCTTAAGAGTATATTTATTCTTTAAATTTTATATATGTGTGTGTGTATGCGTCTATGTGAGTATATGGGTGTCTGTGTGTCTGTCTCTGTGTGCGTGTAAAATATGATGACAAACTGTAATAATTGTTTGAAATATAAGCCTAATTAATAACGAATTATAAATGGTTGACCTCCTGTGAATAGCGCTTTTTGTAAGCTTTGGGTTGTAGGGGTGTAATGGATAACGGCTCTGAACTGTAAATTGGTGAGGCCAGTCTTAATTCTAGTTGTATATTCACACGCGGAAATACCATATCTACGATACCTCCCCAATAATTTGTTAATTAGTAAGAAGTGTATCACTAAATAATTTTTATGTTTTAAAACATGATTACAATCTAAAAATATTTTCTGGCTTATAAATAGCATGGAAAGGGTTGATAAGCTGTAGGGTCGAAACAATCAAAAATTGCTTATGATGACATACATTCAATATTCATTTCATAATTCCCCGAATGAATTGATAAAGACAGATTTTTGGTCCTTGTTTTTAATAGTTTTTAAAGATCTTCAAAGATACATTACATTTTGCAGAGAGAGGCATGTCCATAAGAAAGCGCAATTTGTTTTTGCGGTGAATGATCACGATATCTGGGTGATTAGCTTTGTTTGTGTATTGTAAAGTCTCATAAAATAGTTACAGGCCTCTGTACTGGGATCTGCGGGGGTGTTCATACCAATTTCTTGCAGGTTTTTTTCTTAAAAGTTTTAGATTTTCTAATGCAGATATTGGTCCATTCTGTCATGGTGGGTTTCATATTCAGTGGGTGCAAACACTGTGCAACCTGAGACAAGATGGTCAGTTGTTTCAGGATATTTATCCCCGAGACTGCATTTGAAAATAACACAATTTTCTGTATGTGTGTTTGGTAATTTCTAGTTTGCAAGCATCGGTTCTATGCAGCAAGAATATAACGTTCGGTTTCAGCTTTTAACCCTGCACTATGCAGCTTGTTTGGTACGAGAAGAATGTTGACTATGAAGATGTTTATCTTGTATTTGTCTTTGCTTTATTTTGGAAATGCAGCAGGTGCATTATGTCTTACTTGCATTTCTTCACCTACTTGAAATTCCATTATGAAATTGTTGGCTTCCTTTAATACTGAATAGAGTTTCTTATTCTTTCGTGCTCTTTGACACAGATCACATTCTGTCTTCTGTAGTTTCCAGGTATCTTTGAAATACGATTATTAAGGTGACCTAATCTTTTGCACACTTCCGGTCAGAACATAAACAGACGATCAACATCAGCCTTGGGATGATGCATGAGGTGACAATTGCTTTCGCGTTTTCAAGTCGATTGGCTTAACATAAGCTACAGTCTAGTTAAGCATGTTGATAATGTATTGCACCAAGATGTATATCTATGATATTTTGTTTATTTTTGATTTCATGTCGATATTCAATACCAGAGGTACGTATCTGTAGCATTCTTTTCTTGCTTTCTTGTTCATTTGGGTATGCTGTTTTCCATTACCTTCGCTAATTTCTAGGTACTTATAGGCTTCTTTTTCCATGACATTAACTATTGTTACATAATCTAGATCTATTGTATGTGCTCTTATAATTCTTCCTTTTCTTTCAAACTTACCTAATCAGAATTCCTTACCCGTGTCGTTACTGAAACATTTTACAGTATTCAGGAGATCATTCAACTTCTCTTTTGCAAAGAACACAAGATATACACTAGGGGATTCTCTGTTTTCTCTCAATTTCTGACAAAGCTTTAGTAAAAAAGGTAAAAAAAAAATGTTAGATTGAAAACTTTTCCTATTTGTTCAGTATCTTTAGATGCTGTCGGAATTGAGCTGTTCTTGATCTGCAGTTGATCTTTAATTCACACACAAACAGAGAAAACAGCAAACACGCAGGCATTTTCTAACAGAACACACACATGCATGCAAAACGCACACACACTCACGAAAAAATTATATATATATATATATATATATATATATATATATATATATATATATATATATATATATATATAATTACATGAATCATTCATGTTTAAAAAATATAGAGGTTAATGATTTAAATGGCGAGAATACATCTTCGCAAACAATTTCAATAAGATACACTAATGTATTCTCGCCATTTAAATCATTAACCTTTATATTTGTTTTTTGTATGAATGATTCATTTAATTATAAATGAAACTGCACCTATAATCGAAAAATATATATATATATATATATATATATATATATATATATATATATATATATATATATATATAAAAAAATTAAACATAAGATATATAATCCGGTGTTCTTATAGATATTTTTATTTTTACAAAATAGTGCTCAATGTAAATTTACAGAGCATTAATGTTATAAATTAATTGATTTAAAGTATGTTTTTTTTAATTGATTTAAAATTGATTTTTTCTTTTAATTTTCCATAATTTTAACATGTTTCAAGAATAGGGAAGCAAAAAGCATTACGAATTTAAATTTTTTAAATAAATTAAAGACATTAGTTCCATTTCATCCCCAGGCGAATTCGCTTGAAACAACAAATGGAAACAATCGTTTTTAATTTAATTACAATTTAATGTCTTTAATTTAATTACAAAATTAAATTCAAGATTTTTTTATTAGAAAAACTTGAACAATTTTTAAAAACAAATTTATAAATATATATAAATAAATATATATATATAAAAAAAAAATAATATATATATATATATATATATATATATATATATATATATATAAATATATATAATTTATTTAACTTAATATTGTGTAATAAGAAAATTCTCCAAGTCAATTGTAACAGCATGGGATAATTGTTTATTTCACAAAAATATTTAATAGCTAACTGAGTCTCCTTTTTCCAAGTTTTTAGATAAGACGAATCTAGACAGAATTTTCGAAAAATCCATTGAATTATTCAGCTAGAAAAAAAAAAGAAACAGATTAAAACTGTTGCACGTCAGCCTCATTATGTTTTATCAATCTCGTAACGGTGAGAAGAAAAAAGATCATTAAGCATTCCGTAATCGTACCAATATTCATAATCTGGCTTCCATCTTTAAAACCATTCAGGAACCATTAAAGGATCTGGGAATAGGATTAAAAAAGAGGTATCATTAGAGAGGATAGCTGTATCAGGAGATCACAACAGCAAGAAGAATCATCATTTCAGCTTAGAGCTAATTAGAGTCCAGTAGTGTTATATAAACCTCGGAGATATCCAGTAAGATATCTTTAATCATTTATGATAAACAACTTTTTTTTAACCATTTAGACACTTATGCATTTTATCATATATTTATATATATATATATATATATATATATATATATATATATATATATATAATTATGTTTTTGTATTCTCTTGCTATTCGATTAACAAAAATTATAAAAATTTATTTATATATTTATATATATATATATATATATATATATATATATATATATATATAAATAAATAATACATTTTATCGAATTTATTTTATATATATATATAATTTTATAAGCAGCCTCATCGAATACCAAGTGTCTACAAAAAACACTAACTTAACAAACCGGAAAGAAAAGAAAATATAACAGAAAAGGAATTAATGAAACAAATATAATTCGTCAATCCTCAGAGGGGATTAATAGCACATTCCCCAAGCTACGAAACGGAAAAAGACATACATTATAATACCGTTTATTTGGTCTGCAAGAGGTATTAACTCGTTTTAAACTCGAACAGAATGCAATTTTTCTTAAGAAAGTGTGTGATCACACTTCACAACTAAGTTCATTTACAGTATAGATAGCGTGTCTAAAGGATATCTTTGCAAATATCTTCATCTGCATTTCTTAGTAATAATATCGGCTAGGCAGAACAAATTAAGCATTCAAAGTAAAGGGATAATATTGTCACCAAAACAATAGTCACTTGTCACTCAGGTGAAAATTAAAATGCAAGTCACAACTTTGAATGTATCTTTAAGCTTTCTGATTGAAACCAAGTCGGACCACAAAAGAAAAAGAATGTAAATTGCTAAGAAACAATACATAAAGTCATATAAGTTGTTATTTCAGTTAAAGCATTACGAACCACTTTTCAACATAGAGGTTATTTACGGATATAAATTTTCGGTGTTCATCCTAATAGCAATTTATAGTTTGGTTGAATAAATCACCGATATTTTTATTCACAATATTCTTAAAATATTCTCTGCAGAGACTTATTTTGACACATTTTTATTTCATTTCTAACAACATATGGCTTATTGATTTTAGTAGGGGATCATATATGTTTTAGGCATTATCTTTAAATGGATGTGAATTCTTCAGAAATAGTGGAGTGGTTTTCTTCGCCATAGCTTTATATTCAGATATGTCTTCTTGACCGGATAGCATAGAAGGACCGACAGACCAGTATATATCCTTATTTTTTAACAGGCAGACTGGGAAAGCAGAGATCGTATTTTTTTTTTAACTTTCACAACTTCATTAATGTGCAAATGAATAGGAGTGAATGGGACTTTATGCGTCGTGTCTACATGCTAAGCCATAGCCACTACGCTATTCTAACATCAGCATTTTTAAGGTATATACTTCGGTTATTTCCATTTAATTTACATTTACACAAATGATGTATTTTATTATCAAATAAAAAAATCTTACGAAAAAAGACAATTTTAGAACATGGAATTTAGAATAAAATTTAAATTTAGAATAAAATATAAAATAATAAAAGTCAAGAAATTATACGAAGAGATTGATTGCATACTTTAATATTTAATTGCTTACCAGTGTAATTATCGAAACCTTTGCAACTGTCTTTTGTATGATTATTTCAATATTACTTAAAAAAATGTGCAGGTAGATTTTGAATCTTTGAGGGGCCAATATATGCATTAGAAATATATTAAATAGATATTTGCTAAATGTCCAAATATTTCTTTCTCAAGTGTATATAAATGTTATTTTTTAAAATGATTTTAACATAGCTCTGCTACAGCGAAACAACTTCCAGTGTTAATAATCTGTATGCAACCTACGCATCAAATTAATTAATTTATTTCAAGTTATCACATTAAAATTGAATTTACACAGGATATATATATATATATATATATATATATATATATATATATATATATATATATATATATATATGATATAAAAGCCATACTTTTGATGTATAATGCAAAATCTCAAATAAAATATAAACGAATGCAGCCATAAAATAATTATTCGAACGAAATTGGATTGAAGAAGAAGGAGGAGGAGGAGGGGGGAATAATAATAATAATAATGATGATGATGATGATGATGATGATGGCGGGATATCTGGATACATATCTATCCCTAGGGAACTGTCTGAACGTAAACGTAATAGACTCTACTGGAATTTTAAATTGACTCACTGATTCAACTCTCCTGTGACAATGATCGTCACACTTTGTTATTGTTATCACTGTTGTTGTTGTTGTTGTTGTTGTTTTCTTCTTCTTCTTCATCATCATCTTCTTCTTCTTCTTCTTCTTCTTCTTCTTCTTCTTCTATATATATGTTTACATAGCAGGGTAGATCCAAATCTTTAGCCTTGCGTGATAGCCAGTCAAATAGCCCTGTACAACATTCTAACCGTGAAAAAGCCAAAGGGAGCCATTCTACTGTTTCCCGCAAATCGTGGCAATTCAGAGATTATAAAGAACATGTGGCGAACCATTATCTACTATGTCAATGAAAAGGTATAGTTTTAAAATATTGTAGTATAACAGATTCAATTGGTGAAATGGATAGCTGCTCGGATAGAGGAATCCAGTCGAATCCATTACATTCACTTACGTGCTAATACCCTTGGGAAAGGTATGAATCCTATTCTTCTCCCCCCCCAGTTATGGGTAAATAACAACGCAGACCGGTTTCTATAGCCTTGGGTCTACCGCAGAAAGAAATGCCAAAAAAAAAAAAATCTGCCTCATCAGTCATGTATCGAAAGATACATGATCGCCTAAGCGTGTATCACGCATGGCACATAACAGACTAACTGAGATAACAGACATGAATTTTCGTTGTTACATTCGACTAACTAACAAGTACGGTCAAATCATTTGTATGATCACCGAAGTTAAGCAACGTTGCGTCTGGTTAGTACCTAGAAGGGTAACCGCATAAGCATACCAGGTGCTGTAAGCTTGGGTGTGAAGATGGTGTAAAGGTAATGGCTCGGGACTTTTGATCGGAGAGCGGAGTACTAATTCCAATTGTGTTCGTTATATTTACTTAAGCACAGACACTCTTGGCAAAGGCATGAAGGCATCTCTTATACCCGCTATGAGTCTTTCAGTAAAACGCGTAGCACTAAAATTATTATTTCCCCCTCTCCACCAAAAAAACTGCATACAAAATATTTAGATTTCGGCATTATTGGTGTTGATGTGCCGCTAAAGAAAAAAAAATCAAATAATTATTTATTTTCTGAATGCAAACATTTCAGAAAATCTTCGCTACTGCCTTTTGAATTTTTGAACCACTATTCGTAGAATATCGCATTAAAATCCTTAATATTTCTCGGCTATGTATAAAAATCCTAACTGCCGTAATTTCCCATATATAAAACGCCTTCCTCCATAATACACACACCTAAAATTGTGCTATGTGTAATCAAAACCTATAAAGTATACTTCCCCAATTTTATTACTTTTTTACGCTTATTTTTAAAAAATGGTTTTAAAAATAGAATAATTATATTCCAATTTATTTTTATGATAATTCTTTTTTATGACAATTTTTTAAAGATATTCTTTGTAGCTGTACATAATACTCACATTTGATTCTTCTTATTATTTTTTAGAAAAAAATTCGTATTATATATGGGAAATTACGGTATATAAAAATTGTCAACGACAAATAATGCTTTCAGTTGCTGATGATAAATATCTTTTTAAATGTAATATGCTAATTTCGAACTAACGATCTGATTCAAGTTACATAACATCACCCAGACAGATAACTTCAGTTTTGTTTAATGGCTACCTACATGCACATCAGTATATTTCCAACGTTTATATTATTTTACATGTGCAAAATTATTTTATTGCCAAGTTGCAAGCAAGATAATAAAACCACTAAGACACAAAAGACGGGGGAGGGGGTTATTAAGTGTGTGAGGATATGAGCTAAAAAAAATGTTATTATGAAAATAAATAAAAAAAATGAAAAAGAACCGGAATTAAGAAAAGAAAAGTTATCGACTGATATTTCCTTTAAATTCTTGAGGTTCAAATTTGGCTGAAAACAAAAAACCGGAATAGAAATGCAAGAGAAATATTTGTTAGCACAGAACATACTGTTATATATAGCAATTTCATGTTGAAAAGGATAAGACGTAGCTGCTATTATAGTGATGCGCTTAAATTCATAACATCTAAGGAGCCAAAAGGAATTATTAAAGGAAAAGAACAATGAAAGAACTAAGAGAAGGAAAATACATCGATTGATATTTCATTTAAATTTTTTAAGATCAAATTTGACTGGAAAAGAAAAAGCTAGAAGAGAGTTCCACCAGCGAGAAGTGCATAAGAAGAATCTGTTAACATAGAATATAGCAATTACATCATTAATAAAATAAGATTTAACCGCCAATTTTGTGCTGTGCTTAAATTCGTAACGTCTCGGGACCAAAAAGGAATGCAAGTCAGAAAAATTACCTTGAAAATAATTACAGAAATGGTAGAGGGAAGCTACCTATTGGCAAAGGAAATGTCGGTATGCCAGATCAGGACCGATTATATTGCAGATTAGTATTAGTATTTTGTTAAAAAATCTCTAAATGTATATTAGAAACACTAGACAAGATTTGACACAAGGTATGGTGGATGATGGATTTATAAATGTCTAAAGCAGAATATATATATATATATATATATATATATATATATATATATATATATATATATATATATATATATATATATATATATATATATATATATATATATATATATATATATATATATATATATATATATATATATATATATATATATATATGTATAAATATATATGTATATATATATATATATGTATATATGTATATTAAGAAATGGACAAAGTCCGACAATTTATTTATTAAAGACATTTTTATTTTTTAACGTTTTTTTATAGATACAAGTATTTAATAAATGCTTGTTTATAATAAACAGTATTAAAAAACATTCAGGCCGGTAAATGTTATTTAATACTGTTTATTATAAACAAGGATTTTTTAAATACTTGTATCTATAAAAATTTTAAAAAATATATATATATATATATATATATATATATATATATATATATATATATATATATGTATATATATATATATATATATGATTATTTTTATAAAAAATTATAACATAAGTATGTTATAAAATCACTACAAAATAGCCATTTTGTTTCAACACACTCTGTGTTTTTGTCATTTGATAATGTTGAAAATAAAATAAATGGTTTTAAATGTTTCAGATTAATTAACGATCCTACACTGGGGGAAACATTATATACTTGGGTATATATATATATATATATATATATATATATATAGATAGATAGATAGATAGATAGATAGATATAGAATTGTCTAGCATGACACATTGAACCAACTTGCTTAGCAGCAGACCTAACAATTTAATTGAATATAATATTTCTACATTATGCCAGCGGAAAATGCTCGCCATAGGCGGCGCAATGACTAATTCTCCTTGAGATTAGCATTTTCCATGCTGATGTAATATATTATGATATATAAAATATGAGAAAATACGAAGAAACACATATTTTACAACATAAGATGTATAGTTAAATATAAAAAATAACGTAGGGGAAACTTATTCAATTCCTATGATTTAGTATTTTAATGCTTAATTTGAATGACACGGCTTGTAATTATTGATTTTATAGTGGGCACCTGACCGAGTGTTTAGAACGTTTGCATTCTGACAATAAGACCCGGGTTCCAGTCTCACCATAGTCGATTTATCAGGAAGGAGTCTTCCTGGTGTTATCGGACTAGAAGAGTCGATTCCAGCATGTGGCACCTGAAAACCATACCACGGGTTGACTAAATCCTTGTGAGTTAAATTGGGTAAACGTAACCCTTGAGGTCCGTCGTTAGCTGTGTTAGCACAAAATCACAATTCATCGTGACCGACGGTTTGAGCGTGCTGGCCTTCAAATTGTTGATCACGTTAGATAAAACGTTCTTTCCCAGAAACTGTAACTAATTTCTGCTCAGCATATTTGCAGTATAAACTACAGGTAGCTTTGTTGGTGTTGAATAAACACAAATGAGCCCGAGCAAGCGTCTGCAATAAGGATTATCTAGCCGAGTTAGTGGGCAGGTATCCTCGAATACGAGTGGCCAGCTATACATATATTCATTGTATGTTTTTGTTAACTTTTCAGAAAACTCTCGGAAATTTCGGGTGAATGCAACACAGACCAAAATTCTTTAGAAAATCTATTCATATCCTTATACTTTCTATGTTATTTGTTCTAATGACTCTTTGCCCTGAGTCCTGTAACCGCATAAAATTGGTCTTGGTACTAAACTGGAAATGATTTTTGGTCGTTTTGCTGTTGAAATAGCGAGTTGTGACTATTCTAATTGTTTTTTTTTCTCTCACTTCTCGCTTTTGGGGATCTCTTTCAGTTTCTTGATTTTCTATCAGATTTTCTGTCAACCTTCATTCTGTCACCTTTATTTCTGTCAACCTTTCTTTTCTGTCAACCTTTCTTTTCTGTCAACTTTCTTTTCTATCAACATTTTCTTTTCTTTCTGTCAACTTTCTTTTCTGTCAACTTTCTTGATTTTCTGTCAGATACAATCTCCAAACGTTTACATGAAATATCAATCGCAAACTTCTGTCTTCCCAAAACATGTTCTTTTATAGCCTTTTCTGCTCACGATCATTTTCTCACTTCTTTCATCCTCAGTTACCCTTTACGACTCAGTGGCTTTATTACCTTGCTTGGTTAGAAAGAATTACAAAGAAAGGATATGCATCGGAATGTTATTAAATAAATATTTTGAAACCGTAGACGCAGTCTCTCCTTAGTGTATATCAATACTTCATATATTTCAAAAAATTGGGATATCATCATTTCGATCTTATTACAGATGTACAACATTAATAGAGTGTTGTAGTCTATTTTCTAATCATTTGGCCGCGGTTATCTTTCTGTAAAAATGAATATCTTAACTGCACTTATCAGAGTTGAAATCTTTTACGACAGCGCGACAGGTTTTGTTTTCTTTTACAATATGTCCGCCTTTAAAAATCTGCAAGATTCCAACCTCAGAAAAATAAAACAAAACCGATGACGTAAACGCGATTATAGACTATTTCTCTCCGCCTCTCGAATAGAATGTCTATCACATCTTTAGAAACCGTGGCATTTAAGCTTGTATATTTTTAAATCTGAAAAGAACAAAACTTTTAAATGGAATCAACAACGTCGGAAGCGACCATAATGATCGTCATTAATAGTTACAATGAGAATGTTAAAGTTTTAGCTCCGAGCGGGGGTAGAGTGCCGATGCATTTTCACGCTGTTAAAATTAATACATGTCGACCGAAAATCAAAGAAATAGAAAAGAAAAACGTTGGCCATGACGTTCATTTCCATTGTTCCAAAGCTGTTAAGTTATGTTATATGATTTTATAAGATTCTGTTTATTTTTATGCAATCCATTAACGCTTGCTTTACAATAATGCTTTGATTGCGTGTAATATTTAATATTTTAAGAACACACACATACGCATATATGTGTGCGTTTGTGTTTATCATTTCACCCTCAGCAAGGCAATAAAGCGACTAAGATGCAAGGGTTAATAAGTGTTAGAGAGAAAGAGAAAAATACTATTAGGAGAGAGAATAGTAAAAGAACAAGAATTACGAAGACACGGGATTGCATTTAAAATTTTAAAGATGGAAGTTGATTGGGAATATATATTTATATGATGTGACTGTATATATATATATATATATATATATATATATATATATATATATATATATATATATATATATTATATGAACGTCAAGATGTTAGGTGATAGTATTTTTTCATACTCAAAAAATCTATCGCCAGTGCATTGCTGTTAAATGCAATCGTCAAGCTATTGCCTTTAAGAATATCACAGACTGTTGCTATTGGGAGTATACTTCAATGTCCACTTTATATTTGCATACGGTCTATTCCTGATATTGAGTATTTTAAATACAGTATACATTAAAACTTAAATCATATATATATATATATATATATATATATATATATATATATATATAATATTCGGAATATTGTCCTCATCTTTGTCGCCATATTTATCACAACGTTTCGGCCGTCGTACACACCAGGCTTCTTCAGGTGGTTGGAATGTCGAACTGAAACCTTTATTTAGTTTCATCTCCTGTTAATTTCCCTCTGAAAGTTCTCCACTGCCTTAAACGAGTATTGAACTCACACTCTTTGGATCTGTCACTTTTGAAAACCCAAAAAACATTCACAAGAAATAAAAACTTAAACTGCAACTCCAAAAATGTAATTTATTTACTTAAATGGGCAAAATGTAAGAAGTCATATATAGGCATCAGCCAACAACTGAACAACAGGGTCTCCCTACACAAAAGCAATATAAAATTGACAGACAACAGAAAACTTTTTGTATCACAACACATTTTCAAATGTAACCAGGATGAATTTAATATCATGCCGATATATCAAACAGACAATTACTCGTACCTATAAATACAAGAAATAAACTTTATAAACAAATTTAAACCCGAACTAAATAGATCATAACCCCCAACAAAAAAAAAAAAAACATGCACACAGGGTGACCAAATACAATGATCAAATCACATACATGGACGCACACTCATATATGGGACATATATATATATATATATATATATATATATATATATATATATATATATATATGTATGTATATATATATATGACAATATATACATTGTTGACGTGTGTGTGTGTGTGTGTGTGTGTGTGTGTGTATGTACGTGTGTGTGTGTGTGTGTGTGTGTGTACTGGTTCCATGCTTGGCTTGTGTGAAATATGTGTGTATATGTGTGTGTGTACTGACTACTTGTGGTGGGATAGTGTGTATGTGCGTATGTGTGTGTATGTGTGTATGTGTACAAATAAGTTTACTAATTCCTCGTAGTAAGACAGTATATGTAAATATACGCACGCATATATACACGCATGCTGACAGAAACACACCAAAATAGAAACAGATCCAAGAACATATAGGGGTCACTAAAACATTAAAAGATTAAAATGCCGATAAGTAACTATTTCGCTGGACAAACCTTAATTGTTTTATGACCCTTCACGCAGAACTCTTCATTGACAATTCTAGAAAGAAAATTCGGATTACCAACAAAAAAAAACAGAATGTCTCATATCGAGAATATTTAACATTGAAAACATGAAAAAAAAAAATTAATTATTTTTAATAATATGAAAAATCTCCACTTTTACCTGAAGACGGTTGTGAGACCAGACCAGAAACACGTGTCGTGAAATTATGTAAAACAAAGTATAATATTTTTTCTCAAAAATCCACATTACAACCAAAAACGTTTGCGGCCCCCCTCTTTTTTTTATATATATATATATATATATATATATATATATATATATATATATATATATATATATATATATATATATATAATATATATAAAATTAAAAATAATAAAATTGCAAATTCCAATGGGACTTTATCAAACAAAATATTTTGCTTTGAAAAAGTCAAGTCAACAATGAAACGCGTAAAAATTACCGGTTTCCTATTGTCATTTTTATTCATTTTATATATATATATATATATATATATATATAATATATAAAATTTAAATGTACAATAAGAATCCCTCATCTTTGTTGTTGTTCCTTTTTTTTTATTTTTTAATATTGTTGGTTTATGTCTTTTTGGGGTTAAATTTTATATATATATATATTTTATATATATATATATATATATATATATTTATATATATATATATATATATATTTATAAATTCAAAAGCACGCAAGGAATATAAATGAAATATAGAGGGTTTTGGGGATTTAAAGAAATGGGATCAAGATCAAGACATCAGAAGTTATTTGTTTTGACATGAATTTGAATATTTGAAATTATATTTGCTATCATTTTTTAATTGAAAGCGGAAGGAGTTCCACTGTCGTGAAGTGAGAGATGAAGCTGTTTGTGTAGAAGTGGCGGTTATATATAAATATTCAAATGTAATGTCAATATATATATATATATATATATATATATCCCCGTTATATATATACACCTTCCTCAAACACCTTCTTGATCCTGCCCTCACTTTCTGTAATATATTTATATATATATATATATATCTTTTTCTTGGTGTGATATGTAAAAAACTGTTTCAAAATATATAGAAAATCGGCCTAAGATGTTAGGTAAATAATCCAATGTTCTTTAGTATTTTATATTATTTTTAAAAAATCCCTCGTCAGTTACCATAAAAAAATATTTTAGAAGAAATATGATTCCAAACGCTACATAAGAGTAAGAAAATGTTTCTGCAATCAACATTATACATGTAGGAAAACCAGAGAAAAGCTTGTGTGTGAAAACTATTTGCTCTTCCATTTGAAAACATTTTATGCACCAGGAAATCTAAAAGTTTTACTAATTAACTTTATTGATGGTTTTTATTCTCCGGGGAAAAAACCCTTTAATTCGATATATATCCTTTGCAAACCGTAATTGAATGATATAAGCTGAATATAATAACGGCACAACTATAAAATTGGAACTTATAAACCAAATATTGTTGACAATTTCGAACATTTAAACTTTCGCCGTCCTGGGTAAGACGAAAACTTACCGCATCTAGGTATTGACGATAAGCAATCCGCGTCCGGGGTAAGACGATAAACAAGGTCGATGTTCCTTGATATGACGATGATTACATCCGCGTGGTATTTCAATAATATTTCCGCGTCCTTTCTTCGATAAACGAAATCCAGATGAAACCATGACGATAAATCGATGACTCTTGGGTGTGAGTTTGAAACATGTCATTTGTGAAAAAAAAAACAAAACGTCCTGATAAATGACGAGAGATCGAATTGAAATTGTATTGGTATGACGATAAAAAACAATGGATGTTTAAAAGTAGTTTAAAATCGACATTGTTCTGATCAGGAGGACAAAAGATGTGGAGAACTAAGGTGTAATTGCTGGTGTCCAAGGTCCAAAAAATTTATGATGTAGCACCTGTTCGGGTTTCAATTATAAATAGTTAACTTTTTTAAAACTGATGCCAAAACAATGAAATAAAAATATTTTCTATGGAAATAATATATTTTTTGAAAATATATTTGAAAAACATATCTTGAAAAAAAATATTACCTTATAATTTTTGAGAAAAATTTTCCAGCAATACATTTTTGAGAAAAAAATTAAATAAATAAAAATTCTTATCATCAGATAAAAAAAAAATTGAAATAAATATCAATCTAAAACAAACCAAACCAAAAATTTTTAACATTTTTTTCAAGCGGTCCAACAAAGATTGATCATTTCAAAATAAATCAATTAAAATCAAAAAATTGAATGATCATCCTATTTCGCCAAAAGGCTAATTCAATTTTTTGTTATACAGTTTTTAATTTTACACAGATGTTACCCACCAGAGAAAATCCAGGACCTTCCCATATTTGTTGGAAAATTGTATTAAAATACCATTCTTCAAGCCATCCTCACCTTATCATTTATATATATATATATATATATATATATATATATATATTGTTGGAGGTTTTGAATTCAGTATTTGTTGATAGGGTGAATCGTCTGTTGTCAAAGGACTCAAAATGTCTAAACTATTTTACAAGATCGAAAACTGATGAAAGGAGTGGAAAATCTTACCCACAAATCAAAATACGACACAGAACAATATTTCCGACCTTTTCAACTGCCAGTTCAATAAATGATTGAAATCCGTTTTTGCATGTCGTCTGATTTTTTTTTTTTTAATGTCAAAGTTCAAAAAAAATTTTATATTTAACCGTAATTTCAAACTTTTAGAAAATTTTTTTCAAAAAGTCGTTTGAATATGAGTACGTTATTTTTTTAATATTTAAAATTTATTCACGGAATTTTGACTCATTGTTAAAAAATTCTAATTAAAAAAAGACTATTCTTATTTAGACATTTTATTTAAATTAATAAATATAAAAGAATTTCATTTTTTAAGTAAATTTTATTTTCATAAAAAAAATAATATATAATATATATATATATATATATATATATACATATATATAAATTTGACCTACAAATTCCAGCTGTTTGTCAAACATTTTAAGAATATATTTTATTGGTTAGATTTAGGAAACAGAAATATTTAGATAGGGTATCTATTTCGGTATTTACTTAAGAGAAAAGAACTTTTGATGCTGGTTCCAAACCTTTCGAATTCACACTTGTGGATCCAATGTAGACTTTAACTTTCATGGATAATCAATAGAAAAATATTGCATTGGTACTCTAATGATTTTTTTTCTCATTTTTTATATATATATATATATATATATATATATATAAAAAAAAAAAAAAACAGTGATTGTTTGAACGATGTCAAATTTTATTTTGGTTTTATAAGAAACCTTGAAATTTTCGGTATTTTTAAATCATCAGACAATGAAATGTCTGATAACTTTAAATTTTTGGTACATAACCAGCACTGAATATATATTTCAAACATTTTTTTTTTTTAAAGAATAATGGTAATATTTTAAAACTACTTGGAAATATAGATAGCAAAAGCCAAATGTTTACAAGGAGAAAAACGTAAATTTTAATTTATGCATAGTAAAAAACGAGTTATTTGAAAAATCAAATAGCCCTAGATTTTTGAAATGAGAAATAAATTGTTAGTAACATGCAGTCATTAAAAATAAATATTTGTTGAGGGTATTTGATCCATTAATTTTTTAACCAAATTAAAACTTAATTTTTTTTTTTTTTTTTTTTTTTTTTAACAAAAATTTTATAGCATTTTTTTTTAACAAAAAACAGTAATTTACATTTTATGCATATAATAAAATTGTTATTCATGACGCAATTTTGAATAAAAGTTATTTTTAAACTTATTTTATATATATATATATATATATATATATATATATATATATATATATATATCTTCCTATAAAAGGCAGGATCTGTTATATCCTATGTGTGTAACGAACTTCATACATCAATTCTCGACTAAATTTGGACACAAAAAATTTTAATTTACATTGTATTTGTTACAAAGAATCTGCGTAATTTTATTTTCCAATTCGATCGAAAATAGTGGAAATAACAAAAAAAAAAAATTTAAATTTTTTTACATCCATGTTTGAATATTTTTATTCAGAGTGAGATTTAGACACTGCGTATTCCTTAAATGTGCAAATAGATTCTATTAATTTTTCAGACACAACACACACACACACGAATGTTATATAGCATATATATATAAAAAAATATATAAATATATTATACAAATTATAAAAATTTAAATTTGATGGAAATTTACTTCAATTGGCTCAATTCGCTTGCTTAAACTCAACGTTGATTCTGATTCCCGCAGAACTTTTTTTTGAAAAAATTCTTGTTAACATTCTTTTTTCATTTAGTTTTTCTGTTATTGAGTCCCTTTTTTTAAATGATCGTTTTGTGTTCATTTTGTTTAGTTCTTTTATATATATATATATTTATATTTATATATATAGAAAAAATATATACACTTTTACAACAAACACACTGTTCAGTTTTATTTAAGCAAATTCAAAATGAAAAGGGCATTTTTTAAAGGCAAGAAAGGGTGAAAAATATTTTAAGTCAAATTTATTATTTTTCTTGTTCATACGATTTTTGAATCGAGCATGGGTAACGCTGGGCCATGCTGCTAGTCTATATATAAAATCAGTCCATTTTAAATACAAAATATGCGTTTAAAATTAAAAAAAAAGATTTAAATTTGTTTAACCAGAATTTTTATTAAAATTTAAACCAATAAAAGGTCTATACTCAGCAGTCCGAAATGAACAAGCAGGAAATTATTTGACTACCGATCAGGGGGAAATTAATATTTTAAAATATATATTTTAGAATATGGATTAAATGGAAATATTGTTAATTTATTTAAAGAAAGAAAACTTTTAATGGATAATAATTGTATTTTTTTTATCTTTATTTATTTAGTATATATATATTATTTAATTTACGGATATGCAATATATTTTTATTTTATTTATCTGGCATCTTGTCGCAGTCCCTCTCTCACAGACGAGCCGTTGCCTCCCTCTGTCTTTTTTTACAAATACTTTCATGGTAACTGCTCCGATGAGCTGCTTTCGCTGGTTCCCAGACTTCATGAATTTAAGCGTTCTACTAGGCTGGCATCTCGCTCACACCCTTTCACTGTCGAAACTGTTAAATGTAGCCGTCTCTTCTACTTCAATAGCTTCATGTCTCGCACTTCTCGCCTGTGGAACTCCCTCCCCTTTTCCTGTTTCCCTGATAGCTATAATCTCCAACTATTCAAATGTAATGTCAATCGACGTCTCCAGATGCCTTGATCTATCCCCATCCTTCTCCATCCTTTCCTCTATCACTCCTCTTTGCTCTCGCTCCAACTCTCTGTAACCCCTTGCTTGTTTCATGAAATTATTGATTAAACACTCTTCTGAATTGGAATATTTTCTTCTTTCTAAGTTTACGACTGACCATCTTAACATTTGTGCTTAAGTGCATGCTGGAAATATATTAGAGTGGCCGAATTATGCATCTGATTCATTTATCAAAATACATAAATACTGGTGAAAAATCTGTCTCCATGATAGAGCTACACCGTGAAATAATAAAGCCAGAAGTAAAACGTTGATACTAAATTAATATTTCCAAAGGTGACGATGACTAAAGTCTACACAGGGCAAATTGCAATGCAGCCATATGCATTGCTTTTGAGAACGATATTTTAAAAGAGATATAATTTTCAGAAAAATTTAAATTAAGGGTAAAATTGGTTTAATTCATTTTTGATATTTACCTCTTCTGGCTGATGAACGTGAATCATTTCTAAATAATAATCGAAACATTCTCTTGGCAAAATACGCCTGTCATCATTTTATAGCAGAAAAATGCAACCATTTATATATATATATATATATATATATATATATATATAATTTTACGTTTTCATTTTATTTACTTTCTGAAACTGGCTTCAGATTAAAAATGCTTTGTTTTAAGAGTTGATTCCATCTTATGCAACTGAATCATGTTTTTCCATGTTCAACCTGAGGTAACGTGTGCAGTCCAGGTGAGCTGTGACGATTTGTCAAACTGCAGTCCTATTTCCTTTCTTATATAAGTTCAATTTCCTCTTTTTATATGACTGTGCAGTATATCTAAACATTCTTCCTATGTTAAAGGATTATTGCAGTTGTCTAGTAATCTGTGTCCCACAAAGATTGATAAAACTTTCGAAGGAATGAAGACTATATATTTTCCCTTTGTACAGATTATTACGTATTTGAAGTGGATGTTATGTTTTGATATGTTCCATTTTGTTGTAAAGAAAATATAATTTGAATCTAGGTTAACGCAATGTAAAATTTTACTAATCTCCTCGCAAAAACGTTGCAGTGGTGTAGACTGACAATACCAACTTTCTAATAATGAGCGAGACGAAAAAGAAAAGAACAAATTGAAGCTCGCAAAAATTATCACAAATTCGGAGCCTGATGTACAATGAAGAATTTGTAAATTGGGGAAATATAGCAAATCTTAAACAGACTGTTAAGATGAATCCATGTTAACATAAGCTATGTTTCTCACTGACAAAATTCTTTTTTGAATCAAATATTTACACTCTGTCTCGTCATTTTCACTATTGTCTTGGATACCATTGTATATCCTATCAACACACACGCGCGTGCGCACCCCCTATATATATATATATATGCACGTATGTATGCACTAATAGTTGTAGTCGTTTGGAAATAGATCGGATAGCTCAACTTGCAGATATGTCAGGACGAATAAAGACCTTATTCCAAAGACAAAAAAAACGAGTAGAAAGACTAAAACTAGGTAGGCTTTCCTGGCGCCTTAGAATTTTCTAGTATATATATATATATATATATATATATATATATATATATATATATATATATATATTTCATATGCACATGTACTTATTGAAAAGCGCTTAATATCAGTGATAGAGCTAACATATCTATTTTTATTGATGTGACTTCTTGACCCTGGTTTTACGCACCTCCCACCATTACTACTGCACCAATGCCACCCCCACACACTGTCAACACTCTAATTACATTTTGCTCCCAACGTTATAAACATCGTAATGTTTATTTCAGTCTTACTTAATTCATATAATATTGTAATTTTCATCTTCCGTATCATTTAGCCCCACTTATCCCAACACCCCCACTATCAAACCACCAAAATTACAATTGCCGCATTAGTCCACAATTATATTTCCTTTCCTCCCCTGCAAAATTAATACCACCTCAAAAATACCCATAATTATTATAAATCAATGTTTCTCTCATTTGTTATACATTTTGACTGTCGTCTTCGAGTATAGAATCCAGAGGTTGGCAGTGAATATTTCGGAGACAGTAGGAAAGCGTAGTTCAGGTTAGCAGTGTATATCGCAGCAAAGTAGAAGAGCGTAGTACTTCCTTCTGTCATCTTCGCCTGACAAGTTGGCACTGGTCATTCGGGTAGGTAAAAACAGAAATGGCCGCCTTTATACACGACGGATAGAATGTTCTGCAGCTTCTGATTGGTTAACCTTCTATTGGTAGACTATAAAGGGAGTTAAGTCACTTTGACTAACTCACTAGTTACACACATATACACAAAAAACTGTAACATCATTTACATATGCCCAATCGCCAAAAACAAGCAAATAACCGGATTTAAATTAAAAAAAAAACAGCATTAAAAAATAAAAAGTAATAACAATTTTACATACTATAGTCTTATACAGAACCAATCTTAAGTAAAAATTAAAAAAAAACGGATAGAAGGTGTGTGAAAATGCGCGCATACGTATATATGTGCGTGCGAGAAAACATTATTCCGCGAACTAAATAGACGAACGATCTGTGCGTTGACACTGCCACTTGGAAAGAAATTTCACTACTCAATCCAACATTGAATACAGCGACGAATTGCGTACCTATGCACGCAATGACACATGGATGCGCATATACGCCCAGTTCTACCCTGTTCATATGCTTGTGTTTGTGCGGGCTGCAATTTGTGAACTTGCGTGTATCTAAGTTTGCGTACGTATGAGAAGCGTTCCGACGACAATTTTCCCTCCCACTATCATAAAACACTGATATTTGCAACCATAAATAAAGCGTAAATTTCAAAAATTAATCACTTTGTCTGACGATCGCAGCAAAAAGCGTGAAACCCAGGGTCACAAACTCACATCAATCCAACTATATATGGATACACATACACACACGCACAAACACACACACACACACACACACACACACACACACACATATATATATATATATATATATATATATATATAAAAACTTAAACACTAATATTCCATGGTTATAATTTATTCCATTGGAATTATAAAGAAGATCAATTCATCAGACCTACAAATTCAAAAAGAATTTGTAGGTCTGATGAATTGGATCGTATTTACGATTCCAATGGAATAAATTATAACCATGGAACATTAGTGTTTAAGCCTTTTTATTATATCCTTACTCTGTCCTGGACATTGAGTTTTACCTGGATTCTATCCACTTGGAATTTTTATTCTAAAAATATACATGTATGGGTATTTATATATTCTCATATATATGTATATTTACCATAATATTATATCATTATCTATCTATCTATCTATCTATCTATCTATATCTATCTATATATATATATATATATATATATATATATATATATATATATATATATGCCAAAGCACACAAAGAATTTGATTGATAAATTGTCCTCTAAATTAGGCAAAAAATAAAATAAAACTGACATTTCAATTTTTAACTGATGCATTTACCAAAATTACACAAAAATGACATACGAAAGAGTAAATTTAATCAGTAAAATCCTCATTGGTTTCAGCCACAGTATCCAGACGACTTCAGAATCTCCCGCATCTCTTCTGGAAGCTCCTATTTTTATGTTTGTGAATGTTGCCATAATCCTTTCATTTCTGGTGGATCATAGATCGAAACTAGAAAAGCTTTAGTCAGTTTGTTTACCCGCAAAGTGACTCGATTGAACGATGCCCACTTTTTCTTAGGGTCAAGAAACTTTTTGGCTTTTGAAGAATATTATGAAATTTGAGCATAGCTCAAACAACATGAAGCAACTTCCCAAACATTACAGAGTAGAAAACGTTTCTGAGAGTGTTTTTGCATGCACAAGGCATTGGCACGTTACAAAGGATTAAGATGTCTCGATTGTCATACAGCTTTTTAGGCTTTTGGGTTAAAAACCTATTAATGCCTGTTCAACTTTCAACTTCTGTTGCGCAGCATTTATAACCTGAAAACATTTTCAAACTCTTCAACGTCGGTAATAGCGCAATGTGTTTCTCCATAAACACATTTATGGAATTAAATAGGCGGCCTTTAACGAGATCAGATAATGACAGCTCTGAAATATATTAGTGAAGATTTACCCTGAAAAGTGCTGAATCAATGCCCATTGATATACCAATAGCTGGACGGAAAAGAAATTGCCCACTCTAGGAAAGCCCAAATATATTTTGTATTGCAAGAATCATTCTTTTTTGGAGGAGAGAATATTTCATTACATTTTTTTTTCGAAAAGAGTGATTATTCATGATAAAAGTTATATTTAACCAATGGTCACCTCTACGTAGAGTAATATTTAGCAGGCTTTTCTCGCTGGAACAATTACGAATGTGTAGGTTCCCAATACTTTCGGGCTTCTGACACATCTAAGATACGCTTTTTAAGCGTATCTTAGATGTGTCGCAAGGCCGTGGTGTAATGGTTAAAGAGCTTGTCTTGGTAAATGGTGTAATGGTAAAAGAGCTTGTCTTGCTAAATAGAATACAATTGATTAGTGAGTTAGATCTTCACTGAGTGCTCCACACATTCGGCCTTGTGCCACATCTGAGCTACGCTTGGAAAATCATTTCAAGTCTCGAAGATGTTTTCCTCAATACATTATCTCTACCTCAGTAGTGGGGCTGGGTTTATTGCTGGCGTCTGATGCATCCCCAAAAGGGAAAGTGATGAGGAGACTTGGGATTTTTTTTACGACTCGGCCTTATAGCATATCCGCTTGCAACGTCGGCGCGCCAGTAGGTATTTATACTATTTAACCCATAGTTGAGTTAATGGGAAAAGACTGCCTGTATACACAAAGATAAGAAATTGCGTCTGTCTATATTTCTGACATGAGGTATTATGTACAATATTTACATTAGTCGGACTATTGTCCTCATCTTTGTCGCCATATTCGTCACAACGAGTCGGCCGTTTTACGCTCCGGCCTTCTTCAGGTGGTTGGAATGTCGAACTGAACCCTTTATTTCGATCACTAGGGTACACTGTTCTAGTTCCACGTGCCATGTTTGATGGATGTCAGTTATCAGTTATCTCCTGCTAATTTTCCCTCTGAAAGTTCTCCACTGCCTTCACCGGATATTGAACTCACACTCTTTGGGTTTGTCACTGAATCTAATCAACGCGTTTATCCACTGTGATCGAAATAAAGGGTTCAGTTCGAAATTCCAACCACCTGAATAAGGCCGAAGCGTACAACGGCCGAAACGTTGTGACAAATATGCCGACAAAGATGAGGACAATAGTCCGACCAATTTAAATGTAAGAAATTGCGTTCTCTACTAAAAGTTAAATATAAAATTAATTTTTAAAAAAATCAACTTTAAAAGATGCTTCCCAACATGTGTTAAAAGGTCTTTAAAACCACTATTCTAAATTAAAATTTATCTTGAGGCACTAAATAATCAAGGTAGATATTTCTTAGAATGAATTAGTCTATAATGAAAACAAAATTCAATCAATAGCGGAAGTACATGTCTTGAAGCAAGGAGGGGAGCGTGTGTCTCTTGGGCGAGATAGACTGACTGAGCCCATGCCTTTATTGACTGTTTTAGTATTTAAATTTGTCCATTAAAACTGATTGCTGCATCATTAGTAAATGTAGCGTTCCACATAACTAGAGAAGAGTGGGAACATGCCTTTACTAATGGCATTAGTGATATATAAATTAAAATTAGAACTCGAAAAGATACAATTATTCCAATATTTTTTAGTCGTTGGGCATTATATCTCCCACATTTTAAACATTAATAACCGTCTATCTGTATCTAAGATGCGGGTCTGCAATAATCATTTAAACATTTAAAAATAATTTCTTATTCCAAGGAATATATCTTTATCTAGCTCGTTAGCTAAAGGGTTTATTTTAACATGCTAATTTATATAAAGAAATTCTACTGAAAGGCAGCAAAAACTAGCGTCCCTTATATCGTAATCGATTTCATTAGACCAAACGTTGTTATTCTTATGTTATGTTACTTCCAGTAAGTATATAACCTATGCCATGGAGTCAATATGTCTCACTGATGGTTTATCTATCAAGTTCTTTTTGTCTCTCGATACTTCAGGCTGTATATCGTTTCATAAAGTTTTAATGCGTGCTTCATTTTTTTTTCCATATATTTACCTCTATGATCTCTAGTTTGGAACTTCTTTATTTATCCCTCAATCCATCTATTCACTGTCTTTTTGTCTTGTCCCATTTTTTAAATATGTTTTTTGCTTTATTTATAATTTAATTTTATTCCTTAATGCTGTGCGCCACCATTCCACTATGCTCACGTTGATATCAACCGCCGACGTTTACTTTCAGTTTCTCTTTCGTTTGTCGGCCATTAATGTCTATAAAACACATCATGGCGGTAGAGTGACATTAAATGCTCGAAGATAATCATCACTGCGTACGGCAGACTTCCTCAGTCCTTGTATCACTGGCTATCCTCAAAGAGATTGCTCTGAACGATAAAGCCGCACACGCCATCAAGCAGAAAGAATGCCAAACATTAAGAAATAAGCGTCTATTGACTTCATTGGCAGAAGTGTCGCTTCATTGAAAACTACAAAACAAGCGAAATAATAATACGAAAATGCATCAGAGTTATCACAATTTATGCTGAGGAATGTCTTCTACCACAATGCATTCCAGTCTTTGTAAACTATATTTCAGGGATTTATATAAACAAGACTGACCGTAAAAGAACTTGATAAATTGAAGTTTAGTTTTGCTTATTAACAAAACTTTCTTTGCAGATGAATAATAATAATAATGATAATAACAATTTATGGGAAAATAAAATACACATAGACTAGAACAATCAAAGGAGATCGCCCAGACATCGTGATCAAAGACCAAAAGAACAGAATGTACTTTCTTATTTACATGACATTCCCTGTAGATGTTAATGTATCTTTGAACATCTTCAGAAATCTATCAAAACACATGATCTTGAAGTGGAAATCTTAGAAATATGGCACATGAGGACCTCATTAAGTCAAACTGTAGCAGGTGACCTCGGATTGATTGAAAAATGTTCTGATAAATCATCTAGTGGACCATGCCTTAAAGAAATGCAAAAAAAATCACAAGTACAGTTAACACATTACGAAGAGCTTTATTTATGTAGAATATGTGCGATTTTAGAATCTTATTTGAACAGTAAAAAAAAAAAAAAAAATGTCATGAATCCGTTTCTGACATTAGGTCTCTGGTTGGGACCCGGAAGGAAATGTGTATACAACATAAATCCCAGGAAATAATAATAATAATAATAATAATAATAATAATAATAATAATAATAATAATAATGTGACGACACTCATGGATACTTCTAGAGTTTTAGCGTAGATTTCTCTATATTCCATATCTGTTTTTATCACATTACATGTCACCTTATAAGGTTGAATTTTGTACAAAACTGGATTCAGACTTGGGGGTAACTCATAATACAAGAAGCAAAGGAAACTACAGCAAAAACAATTATAAATACTACTGCTACTATTACTACTGCTACTAGTACTACTACTACTAATAATAATAATTAAGCCATATAATAATTATCAATATCTATATTTTTCCTGCGCACTTATTTATATATTTCCTGTCGCATCTGCAGTGCAAATGGAGGTATATCAGTCAAGCTAGTAGATTTATGAGTGTTTATGCTCCTTAGTTGTTTTAAAAATCTTATACAAAAATAATATTTATCTGCATTGAGACAGAATTTGTTCCTAAACAAAATAAACTGTTTAATTAATCAGTTCCTACGTTTCTTAGATTTCAGTCTTATTTGTTCAAGCCTTTCGTGTGAGGCATTCAGATACCTTGATGCTTTTATTCCAATTCATGTTCTTCCTATTTTTTCGAAGAATTACTTCGTCGAGAGTTGTGTAAAAAAAAATATTTCGTTCTAAATAGATTTGTCTCAACGGTGCCAGTGCATTTTATGTTGTCTTATTTCTCTAGTTAACGGTAAAACATATGTTAGACATTTGAAAATGCATGATTACCTTGGTTTTTGTACGAAGCGTTATCTGTATCACTATAATGTAATTATTCATAATCACTGTTCTCTTTTCAAGCGATCTTTAGATTTTTATTCATTAAACCTTTTTTGGCACTGTCATACCTGGAGTTTTATTGTCTTAGTGCTTAATTTTATTTTATAACTGAACCTCTTCAATTTAATCTAGATTGAAATGTTTTCCGTTGTGGATGTATATAGGATTTAAAATCATGTTCCCAAATTTGTTTAGCAGCATATCATATTCTGTGTTATTTAATGCAGAAATATTTTGAACGCAATTTTATGCCTTCAACTACAGGTATTTTATACATGTTTTTTATACTTTCAGAGTAAACCTATATTTTTTTTTACATTTATAGTGTGTGTATAGATCAAATGTATTGCTAGTAATTTTTTCTAAAGTTATTTCTGGTAATTTCACAACAAAGATATTTTGCTGGTAATTTTATTATAAAAATGTACTGTTGATTTTTGCTTGGAGGAGGGTCATTCTTTGCACATAAGCTAGCCCCCCCCCGCACCTAACAGGTGCTACGTAACAGGATCAGGGCGGAAAACAGCTGCTGAGATGTGATTGGATGACCCTCAGAACTTTGTTGCTAGATGTAGTTTATAGCCATATCCAAGATGGCCAACATTGTTCAAGAAGTAACTGTAAATCAATTCTTTTCCTTACTTTGCGGAGTTTGCTAAAAATTCACTGAAATTTCACAACTGCATTGTTCTACTTTAGATTCTGATTTCAATTGGGTCGAATCAACAAGCGTCTCCTGCATATTGCCGCGGTGTTTGAAAAATATTTATCTGAGAATCAGTTATGTTTATTATTTACATTATTCGGACTATTGTCCTCATCTTTGTCGCCATATATATCACAACGCCCCGGCCTTCTTCAGGTGGTTGGAATGTCGAACTGAACCCTTTATTTCGCTCACAGGGTAGACTGTTCTAGTTCCACGTGCCATGTTTGATGGATGTCAGTTATCAGTTATCTCTTGTTAATTTCCCTCTGAAAGTTCTCCACTGCCTTAACCGGGTATTGAACTCACACTCATTGGGTCCCGTCACTGGATCTAATCAACGCTTTTATCCACTGTGCCATGTGTCCTCAAGGACACATGGCACAGTGGATAAACCTTGTGATAAATATGGAGACAAAGATGAGGACAATAATCTGAATAATGTAAATAATGTACATAATACCTCATCTCAGAAATATAGACAGTTATGTTTACTTGATTTATACATAAATCGTAGCTCAAGGATTTCACTAGAGATCCAGTGAAAATAATAATTTCATTATTAACACACGGACTATTTCCTCATCTTTGTTGATATTAAAATTGTTCGCTCGGCCTTTTACAGGTGATTTTCGATCCGATGAACCTTCAGGGAATTTTGTAATTAACCTTTTCTTTATAATAATCTATAGAATGTTCATATTCAACTGTAGGGATAGCATTTATTTTTCTTGGTACTGATCAGATATTGCGGTTCCTGTTTCCAATGAGTGATCCTGCAGAGCCGGCTCGAGAAATCACAAATCCACGAACAAAGGTTTAATACACTAGGCTATAGTAAAGAGGGACAATCCTGGTTAATGAACATAGAGCGATAAAACTAATACCAGCTGCTGGCATTGCTGCTGCTGTTATCACGTGTGACTACTTTTTACTACTTGGTTTCTGTTGTCTTGCTTCTGGATATAGCAAAATGAGAACAATCTAATCCCCTGTACTAAATAAATGATTCAATTTGAAATACCCCGAAGGTTATGCGTATTGACAGGGATCTGAAGATTAACAAGAAATACCAAAAGATAGTGATGATAGAACCATAGATGAGGATATTAGTCCGAGTGTAAATAATGTAAATAATGATAAATCTTCATTCGAGTAATTCCAGTTGTACTGAATAATATCATAATCAAGTTATTCTGTCGCCAGCTGGGTAACGCACAATCGTAATTTGGTCATTTCTTAACTAATACCTTCTGTCACGTTTTATCTATGTATAATCTGTCGGTGTCGTCCTTAGAATGATGACAGACATTTTTACTGTGGAGTAATGTCTACCGGCTCGGATTCAGGAATCGGAGAATTTCAGTTGAATCCATTATATTCACTTATGTGTTAATATCCTAGGGTAAAGTATGAATTTCCTTCTTCGTCTCCTCGCGATATTGGTAATAACAGGACAGACTGGGTTATGCAGCTTTGAATGGCAACTGGTATTCCACAGAAAAAAAATGGCAACTTACTGCGTGAAAAAATCTGCCTCGTCAGTCATGTATCGAAAGATACATGATCGCGAATGTGTGTATCACGCCTGGTACATAACTGACTGATTGATTTTTTTGATGAACTTTCCCTCCACCAATTTGATCTACTCTTTGTCAATCCTAATTCAATCTATTTATCTCTCTTTCCTGATATTGTCGGCGTATTTATTCACTGCTCGTTTGCTTGATTTCCATTAAATGCTTTTTGATCCTAACTGAATATTTTCTTACATTTTCCATCACGTAATCCGCTACGTTGGTCAGAAAATCCTGACTCACATAGGGAGCGGAAGGAAAACAATATATCTTGATCTTTCTTTTGGTGGCACGTATTTCGAGCTTGTTTCACACGTCGCGCCATCAATCCTATACTGTATTGCCAGCAGCTAGACTGCTTGTACGACAAACTAAAGAAGGAGTATCTTAGTTTGGTCAATCGACATGTTTCAGCAAGACAATGAAAAGACTGACTGATTGACTGAGGAGAAGTTCAAACAGATGGTACGATATTGAGCTTCTTCCACATCCACCATTCATTCCCAATGTTTGTCCGAGTGATTATGGCCCATTGCGCTAAATGGCACATTTCCACTGCGACCAGCGTTTCAACATGTTTGATGAACTAAAGGAAGCTTGTTTACAGCTTTTTTCTTTTTAATTCAAAGCCAGCGGACTGCGAATTATAGGCACTATTTTGAAGGATACCTGTTGATGCTACTCCGTATAATGTTTTTTTTTCTTTCCGTTTTCTAAGTGAATCAGGACTTTCTGGCCAAACTTATAATTAAGTGATAATACATTCACGACTTTTCAAGCATATTGATTTGGTGGCCGGCCAAGAATCATGCTAATTTTTTTTAATCTAAAGCAATTAACTAGTGATGATTTTGTACAAAAGGTAATAACTGAGTAATTGTTTAAACGTTAATTACAAGAAAAGGAAAATATAAGGTACAAGAGAAATTTCGGATTGTGTTAAAAGAAAGGGGAATTAATTTTACCTCTGGAACTGGGTTGAAAATTCTACTAGAAATAATGCCTAGAATTCTGACTATGTATGAAGTGTGTAAAGGAATTTATTTCTTAAATAAATCAATACAATTACATATGTAATGAAAAGTAATTTGTTCCTGCCAGCATTATGTTGTTTAATAAATTGAAACTATTTCAGCATTTATCATTAGTTCGGTTTTAGCACATAATTTACACTTAATTGACATTCACTAGCATCTAAAATATTTCAGTTATTTAAAAAAGATTATTAGCGTTTATTTCGAAATCTGCAGTTCAAACTAATTGTTGAATATCTGAGTGCCTATTTAACAATTTCATAATAAATAACAATAAACTAAAAAATGCTACGTGTCTATAATCACGGGGAAATATTTATACATGCGTACCAAAAGTTGATCTATATAGTATATTATGTGTGAGATTGGAAAAAAATAATGATCAAATTTGGAGCAGGAGAAGAATTGGAGAAAAAAGAACGGAATTATGGGATTTTTACTTTTGTATTCTTTGATTTTCATTGGTTAATCATGTTTCACTTGCATTCGAAGTTTTAATCCAACGTAATTATAATTTGTGACGTTCCAAACTCAAGGAGAGGCGACGCGTCCATTCCTATTTCACTTTGATTAAATATTAATAAAAGGTAAAAATGTTCGATTCATAAACGTTTCCTATTTTTTCTATTTCATCTAATATATATATATATATATATATATATATATATACTCTTAAGGTGTGCTATATTTATGGGATAAAGAGCTAAATATCAGAGATAGAGCGTGTGTAAATCTAAAATAGAACATTGGAGTGAACACTTAGAGACGACAAGCTGTTTCATGCTAGACGCAATGGTTAAGCCTAAGTGCTGAATCAATGTTCATTATATATATATATATATATATATATATATATATGTGTGTGTGTGTGTGTGTGTGTGTGTGTGTGTGTGTGTGTGTGTGTGTGTGTGTGTGTGTGTGTGTGTGTGAATATATAGAAGATAGGAAAAGAACATTTTAGGTAAATTGTCCGGAGTTCTTTCTTTTCTTCTTAAATTTTCTCTTGAGGATTGAACAGAGCTTGATACTTTAATTCAATTTAAGTTTATTAATTATGTTGAAGTTTTTGGCTCTTGTTTTTGAAACATGAGGTCTCTTATGTAGTGAAGGTATCATATTTTATATATATATATATATATGAAACAACCATTTTTGAGTATGGCACAATGTCATTAACAACAAAAATAAACAACAATATTTCTTGTTTAAAAAACAAGAATAAAGCATTTATGATACAAATGTTTACATTATGTGAAAGAGAATATTTCTAGGATGGATGGAAAGTTTTTTCTGTGTTCCTTTGATAAAATGATTAAGAAATTGATCTCTTCAAACGAAATTATATTTTACATTCTATTTTACATTTTACATTTCGTTTTACAGTTGATGTTTGACATTAAGTAAAATTTGTCTTCCTTTAACTGTTGAATATTGAATATGTTAAGAGTTTAAGAAAGATATATATTTCACTAAATAATAGTAAGTTTCAATAAATGTTCTTCGATAAGAAGGTGTTGTAGACTGAAATACCGATGTAAGAGGAGTTCAAAGACACTTGCTGATTGAGCGAAAATGTAATCTTTACTTGAATATAGAAAAGTTGAATAAACTTGTCGCTTATTGAGTATTACGATTGTTTGGAAAACTGTATGATCTTGAGAATAATTCTTGTTTTTCTGTTAAAAGTCGTTGATATTGAAGTTCAAGTGAAGGAGTGTTTGAGTGAATTCGAAGTTTTGGATTATATTAGGAAATCTAACTTAGAAACTTCAAAGATTTGAACGACGTGAATTTGTTTAGCAAATTGTTTGAGCACACTGGGGATTAACGTCGTTTCCTCTACTTATTTATTTTCAAATCACGTGATAGGCTCAAAAACACAATTTTGGCGGATATATTTTCGTTCAGGACAAAAACTAGGTCGATACAATTCGGACGTAGTTGAAAACATGATATTGACCAATGAGTAAGGTAGCATTATAACTCTGTGATGCAATTTTTTGCAGAAATATTGTGCCGATTGCAGTGTTGTTACGTAGTAAACGTATTGGAATATTTTTAAACCAATGAAATTAGATCTAAATTAAATATTTTTAAAATGAGGTAGGACACACACACATACACACACACATACTAGATATATATATATATATATATATATATATATATATATATATATATATATATAGATAGATAGATAGAGAGAGAGAGAGAGAGTTAATAAAAGAAAGGAAAAAGAAACGGTACCGATGTGATCAGTGAGAAAAACATTTTTAAAATATTAATTATTAACCACAAGACAAAAAATAACCACGGAGATTAATGTTATTAATCAGGAAATGTCGGACATGCCTGTGTCCTTTATCAGCCGTGTGACAAATAAACAGAGAAACGGGGAAGATTCACCAGCGTTGGTTCTTATGGCTGTGTGAAAATTTTATTATTGATAAAAATCTTGCCCTTGCTTAATTCTTCGAGTGCGAAACTTTTTTTTTTTGAAAATGATTGGGGTGAACGCATTAGTCTGTTTGTTTTTTATTGGTGTGAAAGTTAGGGGAGTGAGATTTTGAACAAAGAGAATGAGGGTTGTAGTATTTGGGGTTGGGAAGTGGTCTTGTATGTGTTCAGTATTGATAGATTTGGCAAGATGGCGAAAGAGTGAAAAAGCAAAAAGTTAATAGAAATAAAATGAAAGAAACCAAAAATAGGATAGGAACCGCAAAAATAGGATAAAATATTTTGATAAGAAATTTTTTTGGAAAACCTTAGTCAGAAAATGGGGTGTATAAATAAATAAATAAATAAATAATAATAATAATAATAATAATAATAATAATGTAGGAAAAAGGATAGATGGAAAAGTAAGGCGTCTACAAAATAGATGCTTTGTGTGATTAACTGTAAATATACACATGCTAACTAATGCACTTTCAAAATCATAGGTGTCAGAGCAGAAAATTATACTAGGTTAGAAATGGCTGTTAAAATTTTGATTTTAAATGTGTATATTAGGGTGGATACTCATCCATGGAGTGGTGTCGCTGTTAATGGGTTTCCTTGTTGAAGGTATACTCTTTGAGTAAACCCAAATCCCTGTTTAGATTTTGTATGAGGAAGATTATTTTTAAGATGTATTTTACCTCTATCTTGCGTCTATTTTCCTGGCTGTCGAACTCAGACAACTAAAAGCACGCGCCCGACGTCTTTGAAGATGTGACGAAGTTGGTTGAAGTGTACGGATACAGAGAATTTGTTGTTGTTGTTCCTGATGCTCTCCTTCTGGTCATTGAAACCTAAGTGGAACAGAGTTCCGGTTTCTCCAAGATAATTCCCCTTCTCGCATTGTGCAGAAAAGTAGATATTACGAAATTGGAGCTGTCACAGCTTAGAGCAGGTGGTATAAAACTACATGGGTACCGGGGTGCTAGTAGGTGTAGTGAGTGTTGATGTGTTTGCAGACCAGTCACCGGGGTTTGTTGCAGTTGGCATTACCATGCTGTGGTGGTGTGTTGCAGACATTTGACGATCTTAAAAGTCTGCAGAAGTTGGGGGATATCGCCGCGCATATAGGGGGTGTGTATCGCTAAATAAACGGCTGATAGTCTTGTTTGATTTTATATGTTGGAAATCTTTAGTTAATGCATGGGAAAGTTTATGGAGGTCGTGATTAAAATAAAAGAACATGAGGATTCTGGTTTTTTGTTGTTGTTGTTGCATAGTTGAGGAGAGTATTTCTGTTGAGCTTGGATGCTCTGTTGCTGGATTCTTTGATTATTTTGGAGGGGTAATTTCTATTTCGAAAGCGATTGTAGAGTTGTCTTATGTGTAAAAAAAAAAGTTTCGCACGCGAGAAATCAAGCAAGGATCGGATTTTATTAATAAAACAATTTATAACGAATTCACACCAGCCACGAGAATCAGAGCTGGTGAGTCTCCGCGTTTCTCTGTTCATTTCTAGCACCGCTGACAAATGACATAGGCGTGCCCGTCAATTCAGGAGTAATAACATTAATTTCCGTATTTTATTTGTGTCTTGTAAATATAACATAATTAATATTTAATAAATGTATTTCGCGCTAAACACATTTATACTATATATATATATATATATATATATATATATATATATATATATATATATATATATCAATATGATGGTCTGACGATATTTCGATTAGCATAATACAATAAAAGGAAGATGTGGGAGTAAAAATTATTATTAATTTATAATTTTATATTATTTTATTTTATTTTTTTCCTTCCACAACTTCCTTTTATTGTACATTTTTCTGTGTTAATTCTAAATTGAATCTCCCGTTGAAGCCTGAAGAGTGGGAGCGAAACCGGCCGCTTTGCCTGTTTTTAATATCTCGTAATATTAAGTTTTATACATTTATTTCAATCATATATATATATATATATATATATATATATATATATATATATATATATATATATACCAACTATATATATAATATATATATATATATATATATATATATATATATATATATATATATATACATATATATATATATATATATATATATATATATATATATATATATATATATATATGTGTGTGTGTGTGTGTGTACCAACTGATACGTAATTACTCCTGTTATTTTTCCCGGTTACAACATATTTAAATATTTAATAGAATAGATGGGACTGATTTTGACAAGTGAGATAAATATTTCGTGAATTTCGAAAGGTAACTCACATAATAAATTATTTAAGTTGAAAACTAAACAAAAGGAAATAGATTTTCTTATCTTGGATAATAATGCATTGCTTTAATGATGATTCTTAGCCCTTTGAGCCCTGATCACAGCTTTACTGGTTGTAGAGATAAATGTGGAAATGCCAAGCCACAGGTTGAACAGTGGTAGAGAAAAATGACTTAATGCTCAGCTAACGGTTGAACGGTGGGTAAACACCTGTAAATAGTTTTGTATCTACCGTGAAAGATTAGATACCAATTATATGTGAATTTTAACTTAGGAGCTCAGGCCGAAGGTTTAGAATTGTTCAAAAACGCACGGCTCAAAGGGTTAAGCATGAAATGAATGTTTTCTAATCCAATGAGCAATGATGACCGACTGAGAAATGTGACTAATCGAAAAAAAAAAAAAAAAAAAAACAATGATGACCAATTAATCAGTAAACGATGATGATATTCAGTCCCCCCCACGAGGGTGTCATATGGCACAAGGCATTTTTAACGTGGGCATTCCCGAGCCATTAGGCTCGGCCAAAAAATAGCCCATTTGAACCCGTATAAACGGGTTCAGGGCCGGTTTTACCTCCCCGAAGGAGACTCCGCCCTTCGGCGTAGCCTCCTTCGGGTTCCTCCCGCCCGTAGGAAGAGAGTTGAACCGAACAGTCAGTTCAGAGTTGAACGACTGATCAGTAAACGATGATAGGTCCAAACAAAGATTATCAGCCGAATAATCGAGGTGGCTATATGATGAAGGTGCCTTATTATCGAAAGTACTTGCTAGTTTTTTGTTTTTTGTGTTTTGTTTTTTCTTTAAGATTCTATTATCTCAACTCTGATGTGAAGGTTCTCTAATATCTCAGAAGAAAATAGTAATTATATTGTACTCGGGCTGAACTTTTTGAAAGCCATATAGGCAATTGCATTTCTAGTTAAAATTTCACGTTGAATCAGTTCCGTGGTGTAGTTGTAAACTTGCCGACGACAGCAGAGGTTGAAATAAATGACATAATTTTAAGTAGTGATTTTTAAGGCAAGCAAGATATGGGAAATTGGAGCAATGAAATCTTGCTGAACCCATTCTATCTGATCACAGGACATTATTATTGTATAAATAATAAAAAACAACAAAATTCTCTAACGAAAAACGCTAAGGAAATAATCGTCGTAATGCGTCTTTTCTTTTTCACTGAACTGAAAAATTAAAACTGATACGCCTCAGCCTTTGAATTAATACTGAACCAACTGCAGGAAAAGAACAATCGCCATCTTAAATTGTTTGATAGGGGTTCATTTAAGGTTGATTTAGAGTAATGAAATTAAATTTTATGACAGGTATAATGTATGAGAGACTATCAAGTGTCTGAAAGAATTAATCTTCACCGTTTTCTCATAAACTTTTTTTTTCTTAAAGAACATTATTGAAGTCAGATCTGCGTTATATTACAGACTTGGTAACAAAATGAACTTTATTTTCCCTATTTTTCTTTCTTTGTTTCATTTCCTACTGTTATTTTCTTTCACTATGTCTTCACTTTACATTCTTTCTGAATCTTTCGATATTTTCATTTATTCTTTCTTTTTACTTCCTTTTTCATTTTTTTATTTGTTACATTTTCTTTATTTCATCTATATTTTCATTCTGTCTTTCGCGTTTTTCTTTCTTTCGTCTCATGTAATTTTTCTATCATTGGCATACTTCCTCTTTTTACAATTGTTCTTTCCTTTTATTAACTTTTTAAAATTTAGCTTGATTACACGTCCAACCAATACAACTGAGACATTTTGGATCCGCATAATTAAATGTAATATTTTGGGGGAGGATTTGCGCAGCGTACAGAATAAGTGTCTTTCGAGCGATGTGATACGACTTCAAATGTAGTTTCGTAATTTTCATTGCTATCTCTGCCATGGTTAACATTATAATATCAAAACCAGTCACTTCACGGCAACACTATCTTTTAGGTAGCCTACATATTTTCCCATTTGCCATTCACTCTAAGCAGATTTGAGAAGACCGAATTTTGATTGTATGATTTTAGCATGTTGTTTTTGATAATGGACATAATAGCTAATATCTTCTTTTTTCCGGGGAAGGTTTTAAAACTTAATATATTCTGACATTGTATTATTTGTTCTGAACCTTCATTAGATGAATTTTAAAGCTTTCAATCTTCTTGCGTAAAGTTATGCTCCAAATGACACACATCGTTCAGTAAATTCAGCGAGTTATATGCAGGTTTTATAGATTATATCATTCACGCTACAATGTCTACAAATAGACTTTAATAGAATTTAATTCTACGCAAACTAGCCAACCCTATAAAGTTTATTTGTTGAAAAACAACTGCCTATTCTTTTGCATGAACACTTATATCTTGAGATAAGCTATTTCAAATCATATTTGATAGGTTTAGTTTGTTTAGTTTAGTTTGTATTTAAGATATTGTCAATATGTCCAACACCAGCTACTTATCTTTCTAGAACATCAGGAAATTATGCACATCTTTGGTTGAAATCTTTACAGCAAAATCAAAATCAGTATAGTTAGAATGAAGAAGAGCATCAATAGATGTTAGAGCTTTACACTCAAATACAGTTATCAAAATTGTTGAGTAACTAAAAATAGAAAATAATGAAGATCTTTGTCTTAAAAAAGACGTGTAAGGTTGTGTGAAAGAGAAGTTGTTGTGCCGCGTATTTCGGTAAATGTTCCCTTTCTGCCGTGCAACGATAGCCTAGGAGTAGGATCTCTGACTGCTGAAACGATTGGGTTTCGATCCCAGATTGAAACAATCGGATCCCCAGCCACAGTGAAGTACTGTGATAAAGCGAAACAGTCTGCGTGTGGATGACAATATATATATATATATATATATATATATATATATATGTGTGTGTGTGTGTGTGTGTGTGTGTGTGTGTGATGATTCCTTTATTATAATTTTATCATATAGACAAAACCATTTTACTCACTACAAATATGTAACTTGGTGAGAATCGAACATGTTTATGAGCAACAAGCAGGATTGTTCATAACCATTTTTGATTCTCACCAGTCGATGTGCAGTTGAAATGCACTGAAACCAAGTTGCATCTTTTTAGTGAGTAAAATTGTTTTGTCTATATGATAAAATTATAATAAATAAATAATTATCGCTATACTATCGGTATCGAGCCCTCTTTTGGATTAATGCTGTGAACGTTGGAATTTATATACAACTTTCGTTCTCATCGCATCGGGTATATATATATATATATATATATATATATATATATATATATATATATATATATATATATATATATTGTTTAGCAGTTGCAAAGATCGATTCTCCGATTGGACGAACAAAGTATAAAGGTGTTTGTAACTAGCATATAAACCTGCGTGAAATATATTTCTTTCCTATCTTTTTGTTTGAAGTGCTGTGGAGCGACAATAATGATTGTAATATTATATGTTCCATACATTTTTGTTGCTGATGCTGTTGAAAGTAATAAAGTGATGTTGGTTCTCTTTTTCTTTACAGATATTTATTTGAGATACTGTAGCTGTAGTACATGGGGTTCGAAAAGGATGATCCTCGCAAAGACATCCAGTCTTCATTCGGTCGAAACTATTTGGAACCGAATGATTTTACACTGTAAAAATCAAGTAATAAGATTAACAATCAATATGATTATCAGTTAGTAAGATTATAATCAATAAGTAGATATAGAACATTATTTTTCTTAATATTTAATTCAAGTAAGCATTAACACTGTAAAGTTATCATTGAGACAATTTTAGCGACGGCTGAAAGGTTTTTATTTTTATTCTTTTTCTTTTATATGCTATGTCTATTCCATTGATAGTCGTTCATATACTTCTATAATTTCCTATCCTTTAGAGATTTAAGCAACGATTGTCCCATTGTTATTCTTACTTTTCCTGTTCAGACATTCAATTACACTTTTGGCACGTAACTAGGAGTTTTCATCTACACTTATCGATTTTATTATATGATGGATGTTTCCCTTTCACAAAGCCTTCTTTCCTCATTGTGTTTCACAGAAATGTTCAATGTATTTTTTTTTATTTTACGTACAGCTGTCATTTTTGTCCTATTTTTAATACATTTTCTCGGTGAACACCTGTTGTGTCCATGCTAACCCCATCATCCTTCTGTAGAAACTCATCTCTCGTGCCTCATGGATCGGACTCAGAAAATAGTCTTTCATACGAATTTAAATATCTGGAATAAAAATTTATACTGAAAACTATATAAGAATCTTTTATTTCATCGTCATGAGGACCATTTTTCTTTTGCACTTATTCTTAATTGCCCATCAATATAATATCACAATTTTACAACCTAGTGAAACATCGTGCATATTGCTATTGAATATTTAGACCTTTTTGATGTAAAACATTTAGAATTGCAGTACGAAGCAAAATACCGTTTTTTAATTTTTTTTTCACTTTAATGTACTCAGATAAATGCGATTCCAATGCCATTAACATATAATTGACAATATTATAATGCAATATACTCATACTTACAATTTTACCTAATGTGTTTCCACAAATATAAACCAATAAACATCTAATATTATTTTGATTAATATGTTAGAAACAATTCGGGCCATTGAAAAACAGACGAAATTATAACCTCTAAAGCAAGATATTTTCGGTATTCATGCCAATTTAATGTTTTTATTATAAAAAAATTTAAAATGACGACGGAACAAAGATTAACGTAACTCTATAATTAAGCGCTGCAATTTATTCGTACGATTTTCTCATCTTATAATTCTCTATCTATGAACAAGGTTACCTATGTATGTTACAAAACCCAAATATCGTATATATCTAACTATTATCTATCTGTGTATATATATATTTGTGTGTGCGCACGCGCGTGTGTGTGCGTGTAAAAGAGTAAAAAGTTTACTTGTGACACGTTTTGTCTTTCAGGACTTCAGCGGAATAAATTGAGTCCGATGACGTCCTGAAAGATGAAACGTGTCACAAATAAACATTTGCCACTTCGTCATACTATTTCACCAATACTGTTCTTTATATATATAAATATATATCCTTATCTCATATATATATATATATATATATATATATATATATATATATATATATATATATATATATATATATATAAAACAATTATTGGTTTGACAAACAGACTATCTGCAGAAAGACTTGAAACACAAATAAAAAGGGGGAAAATGCTAATAACTGAAAAGCAATCTTGCACAAAATAATATCAAACTAAGAAGGACCAAAACGCCAACATCTATTCCAGAAATATATATATATATAAACACACACACACATATATATATATATATATATATATATATATATATATATATATATATATATGTGTGTGTGTGTATATATATATTTATATATATGTGTATATATATATATATATATATATATATATATATATATATATATATATATATATGTGTGTGTGTAACTTGTTTATCTCGCCTTATTTTTCTAAATGGGAGTGGCGTATATGATTTGCGAATTTAGACTTAACACAGGGCCACTGATACCGCTAGAAAATACCTTATTATAATGGCATGTCGATACAACTATTTTACTTCATATATCAAAACTAACAAATATAATGTGTGTTATTTAATTCATAAACTCTTGATGTCAGCTTAAACGGATGCTTTCTTTTGTCTTTTGTTTCATGTTTCTCAACTATATACATAAACTATATTTTGAGAAAATCAAAATTTCCCAGCAGTATTTCAGAAAATCACCTTGATTTTTTTTCGAAATCATGAAAATACGAACTTCAAGCAAAGTTTAAACTGACGCTAGGATGTATGTGTTAAACATTATTCCACATCAATTCATACTTGTAAGAACTACTGATTCCACTCCAAGTTCAATATAAAGTGGTTTACAAAGATCAGTTGTGTCTCGGACTAATATTAGTCGGACTAATATTAGTCGGACACAAACTGAAGAATTTACAGCTTAGCTTTATTTAATATATTTCCACATTTCACATATGCGCATCGGAATCGTAACAGTAATTGTGCTGTCCATAGTTGATCTCTAAAACTTTGGTAGCCAGAATCCACGCTTTCAACTCATTAGCTACGCTGAAAATAGACACTGAGTAAAAGTGATTAAGTGGGGTAAATGTAACAACGAGAATCGATGTTTACTAAGTGATGCTATTACTATGCATCTTCGAATTACTCACGGCTACATTATCCACTGTCTGTTACTAAATTACCCAAATTTCTCTACGTTCATTCTGACATCTCCAATATCTGATGCACACCTTGGACTCTCTCTTTTCCTGAGGATCTTATATTGACTTCATATCATTTATTCGTCTTTTATATTTCTACCTGATCAAAGTTTTCTTTTAATATTTTTCTTCAGACTCTACCATCAACACTGTGTGTTAATGTTATTCTATGCTGTTAATATTATCTTCACTGAGTATTCATTCTGGTATATATAAAATTTTGAGGGTTCTCTCGGTGTATATGTTAATAGATTTTACTTATTACCGCTGTGCTCTTCTTCATGTTTTTATGCATTCACGGAGATCGTTCTCTGTTCCTGTGTAGGCTATTTTTTTGCTAGTAACATTTAATGATCATTCTAATAATTTTTCACAATAAATAAAGTTTCCCTTGAATTCTAGGTAGGTTTGTATTGCATTTTATAAATTACATTATATGTAATCTATTAAACATATGTATATCGGTCTATGTGCATTTGTATTTTTCAAATTCTGATCATAGATATAGAATAGAACACCGTTCTTTCTCTCTTTCCAGTTCAATTCTATTTCGAACTCTATTTGAATCTTAACAATACCTTTTATGGCTGATTAAACTGGTTTTACTACAGAGTCCGAATTCATTTGCACCTTGGTTCATAGGTATCCTTATTTGTAGACTGAGGCTCTCCGGTATTTCACCACTGTTATATGTTTAATTTAGTATGCGAGTATTAACGTAACAAAGAAAACACAACGTATAATAAAGGGATTTAAATATATATATATATATATATATATATATATATATATATATATATATATATATATATATATAATAAAATACAACGAATGAATGTGCGAGAGGAAATAGTAGTCAATGTAATTAATGTACAAAATGGAAATGTTACAGAACATAAATGCCAATTGTAATGATAAAATTAGTCATTTCCTTATAAGGAAACATTCGGTATTTATTGACCGAGCAGCATGTAGGTATCGCTGACGGTCCAAATTCATGAATTCACATTTAAAATCGGTCTAAATTATTGGAACACCCTTTATATAAGCTTTTCGTTTATGGGTCGGCAATCTTTATCTTAGATGCAGAAGATCGAACTACAACAACGTTTGCCTTTTTGATTTTGAGCTCAGCCATTATTTAAAATACAGATTAAAAAAATAATGACAAATGCAGCATCGTCGAGTTTCACTTATTCTTAATTATTTCATAAATTCTTAAACGAAAAAGGTAAGTAACAGAAAGGGATCCTTCGTATCTACTCATACTGTTATAATACAGCAATTTGTAAATGTGTCCATAGGAATCCTCACGTAATTCAGCCGCATGGACCCGATAACGAAAGCTATCGGCGCTAATCTTAGAGCTGAGTTCATTCTGACTTATTTTTTTGCGTCTCCATTCACAAAGTTGCTGATGAGAGAAGCATGAATAAATTTCTCCCTCATACTATGGACTTCCCCAATATGTTCTGATAATTAAAAGATAATAATAAAAATATACCCTCTTTAAAACTGAGATCGGGAAAAAAGTTCTTTTCGTATGCGTAATCCATATGTCAATTTTATATATTTGCTTTTATTAGCGAACCTATAAAATTGATATGTAATACTAAGGTGTGTGTGCGTGTATGTGTGAATAATACATATATGATATCTTGTGCTCATACCACTGTTACCTATAGGATGTTATGTAATATTTGTCCTATTAAGAGATGTAAATTTAGCTCTTATGAAATTGATACAATATATTTATCACATATTTGTCTAAGTGACTAAACAGCGACCTTATCAACGTAAAAACAAACTGATTCTCGGTAAAATAAGTAATATTGAGATTAAATACTCATTCGTTATATATAGAATTCTGAAAATAGTATAGCACATAAAACCCCATAACAAAAATCAGGAGTAAATATATATTTTTTTTTGGTTCAGAATGAATATTGATATCCAGTATATTATTGAGATTGAATATGTTGTATTCAGACGAGTCGAACATATTTTAGTCTTCTAGACACTGCAATACAAAGGAGATCAATATTATCCATCTTTCAGTGATACAGAATTGTAGTTTCGTCTGCTAAATCTTTTCGATCTTTTTCCACTCGTCTGCCAAAAATCAAAGTTTATCTTTCAGACAAAAATTGTGTGATAAAAAAGTCATCTGCCAGGTCCGCTTTAAAAAAAGCTATTCCCTATTTTGACACTTGATTTACAAGAACATCCTTTATCTGACTCAATAATCTGGCGCTACATTATCACAAACAGAACAGAAAAAAAAATCTCTCGATCGTTTCCAAAACCTACACGAACGAAAATGATTAACATGAAAAAAGAAATAATGCTACAATCAAGATCCTTAATTTTTCTATTTCTTCTTCGATATGTTCTGTCCCTTCAGAGCGTTGGCGATCATGGTTCTTCACAATTTCCTGTCCTCTGTAGCTCGTAATAAATTGTGTTCTTTTGTTATCTCTCTTAAATCATTTCCTTCAAAGCATTTACACAATCGCATTTTGCAGGTTACGCGTCATTTCATCATTTTCTCTTGTTCTGAATTAGTCCTGTGCGTATTAAATTTTCCACTCCCGTTTTTCCTGTTAAATGACCTTGAAATATGAACATACACTTTCTGTTCTTTCGTCCATTTTGTCTTTATTTTCATTAAAACTTATATAAAACATAAATTCAGTCCATGGTATTCTCAGCATCCTTCGGCATACCCATAGTTCTGTTGCTTCTGTTTGATCTTCATCTGTGAGAAGAGGGTGCGGTATTAACAGTTAGCCGTTTATTTGCGAGATCTGAAAATAATATTTAGTAATATATGCTATTTGGCATGAGAATATCAAATAGTTCATGCAGGGAAAGGGTTAATTTCAAGATTACATTTAACATTGTGCCTTAAATTTCCTATTTTTATAATCTAAATCCAGGGAATCTAGTTTGTTTCAGATCATGAATTGAAACATATTAAGAGCAAGAAATTGTCAAGTGAGGACATCCATACTGTATGGAAATTCATATACAGAAAGAAGAAAACTACAAAGAGAATCGGTAAAAGTATCGTTCAAATTCAATTGATTCAGAAGTGATATACCAACCATCACTGTGGAGATTTACTGACTACAGACGCACTATAATCAAGTTTGAATTCAATACTGTCATTCAGAAAGACTACATGCTGTTCACATCAGAGATCCGTTCAAAATTACGTCAATTGCTGAGCAACTAAATTGTAAGAAATCCCTTTGGCTTATAAATCTTGTTATGGAGAAGTCTGATTTATCAATGCATTTAAATCTGAGAAAGTTCATGATCATCTGTCATGTTGTTGATGAATAACCATGTAGATTTCATTTTAAGAAGACTTGATAAACCAGTGAGTTCTTTGCTAATGCTTTGTATAGAAACACGAGCAACTAAATAAATCCTTATATTTACTTGTATAAAGTCCCCCAGAAGACAAAACACGTCGTCTAAGAATAGATTTGTTGCTTTCTATTCATTTTCTTTCTTTACAGATACACTCTAAAAATAATTTACATATACACACACACACACACACACACATATATATATATATATATATATATATATATATATATATATAATATATATGCATATATATATATGTATGTATGTATAACCCCGATGTGATGAGAATGAAAGTAATATATAAATTCCAACATTCACAACATTAATCCAAAAGAGGGCTCCATACTGATAGTAGAACGATAATTATTTATTTATTATAATTTTATCAGATAGACAAAACCAATGTATTTAAACTGCACTTCGACGGGTGAGAATCGAAAATGGTTATGAACAATCCTGCTTGAAGGCAAGCCGTATGTAAAACGTCACTTCCATTTTTTTTCATCTGTTGGAGAGAAAAAATATAGATGACGGAGTGAAACAATATTGCTTGTTGATAGCAGTTTGGTGATAAATGGATTGGGTGGTTAATGTAGACTGGTCTGTGGAAATTTTCCTGCTGATAAACACCGGTCAAAAGTCCAGGCGTACAAGCAGGATTGTTCATAAACATTTTCGATTCTCACCCGGCGAAGTGCAGTTGAAATGCACTGAAACCAAGTTGCAACTTTGTAGTGAGTAAAATGGTTTTGTCTATATGATAGAATTATAATATATATATATATATATGCATACATAAATATATATATGTGTGTGTGTGTGTGTGTGTGTGTGTGTGAAATGTCCATATATATTTTTGTATATTATACATGCCCAGTAATTATTGGAAAGCGCCTAATATCGGTGTTAGAGCTAACATAATTAATTGTATTGATGTGAGTTTGTTTTTCACTCCTAGTCTCTTAGTGTGTGACACTGCGTTTCTGATCGGATCACAAGGGCAAGAAACACAGTGTCACAAACTTACATCAATGCAACTAAAATATATATATATATATATATATATATATATATATATATACAGATATAGAAATATATATATCAATACAATATATATATATATATATATATATATATATATATATATATATATATACTAGAATAATTCCTAAGGAGCCAGGCAAACCTACCTAGGCTTCAACTAATCGGATCTTCAGGGTAAACTAGCTAAGAATGTAAATGACCGAACAGTATTCGTTGATAAAGCTATTAAAAACATTAAAAACTAATAAGCATTAAAACCACGTGACAGAAGAAAAAAAAACTCTTTTCTATTAATCAGGCTTAAAGCACTTTGCGATTGATTTCGTCTTGTTCTGATGTTTTTAGTTCTTTCTTTTTTTAATTTCCAGTTTTTTCTCTGGGTACCGATTTGTCCTGACATATCTGCAAGTTGAGCTATTCGATCTTTTACCAAAACGAGTAAAACTATTAATATATATTAGATAGATAGATAGATAGATAGATAGATTTAAATAAGTTTTCATTATATATCAAGATCAGTTCTGGAGGAAAGATGTATGAGAATTTGCAACATTTTTCGTGTGAATCATTGCGTCCCTTAGGACTTAATCGGAAATAAATTTCCCTCAAGGTGTTCACTGATTTTTACCGTATTCTTGCATTGGATCAATGCTACAGAATCGAAGACTTTCCGATTACTTTACTATGACTTATGCGTGCAAAATGTGGAAGTTCACTATGAACTGTGTCATTGAATATGCGTCCTTTGTTGCTCTTAGCAATGTTTCTCGCCTTATCATTCCTCTTAATCTGTTTTACCATGATTTTAAAACAGGTCTTAAGGCTGTTTCCTCGCTATTTTTCGCTGACATTAATTCTTTCAATCCGGTCTACGTGTGACAGATCTCCCATGTCCTCTTTCTTCATTATATTTCCAAGAATATTCAAATATATATATTTCTGTTTTTAATTATAAGCGACATTTTTTTGTTGTTTTCTTACTTCTTTTGTACTTACGTGTTACGTTCATGGTGTCCCCTGCTTCCTCCTTTTGAACAACGCCTTTATTGCCTCAAGTCTCATCTTCATGTGTTAGGAAGTCTTGTGACATTCATTGCCATATACTAGAATTTGTATTGCATAGATCATAAATCTTTTTTGTTACTTATGTCATTGTTTAGAGTTCGGAAAGTATTTATTGGTATTTCTATACGCATTGTCACATTTTTCTTCATCTCTGAAAACACTTACCACCACTTTTTATATCTCCAATTCTTAAAGCGCAACTTAGGATCTTCTACTTGCTAATAATCATATACTCTCTTTACAATTAAGGATTAGTCCTTCCATTTTGTCTTATTGAAAATATCAAGAATTCCTAGATTTTTTTCCAGGAAATCCTGATGTCTTAATGTTGTGTCTATTATCGACATGTTTTTTTTTTTTTTTTTTTTACTATCTTATGCTGACAGATCTTCTTGTTCTCTTAGGATAACCTCAGTATAAAGACTAAATAAATCGGGTAAGATTATGAATCCTTGGCATGAAGGACGAATATATATGACGGTTTCGGATATACTTCCCAACTGGTTATTCCACATTCAAGGCGAATTTATATTTCAGCGGTCTTGTTTTTTTTTTTTTAAGTAGCATCTGTCAGTTATGCGCCATAGGTGATACACGCTTAGGCGATCATATATCTTTCGATACACGACTGAAGCAGATTTTTTCCCGGTGTAGTTTGCCATTAGTTTTCTGCGGTAGTTGACATCCAAAGCTCTAGAACACGGTCTGTCCTGCTATTTACCTATAGCTGGGGAGAGAAGAAGAGTTTTCATACCTTTCCCAAGGGTATTAGCACGTAAGTCACTATAATGGATTCGACTTGAATTCGAACTCGGTTCTCCGGTTCCTCAATCCGAGCCGCTATGTATTACCCCATTGTGCTTCCTTAAGTAGCATACAGAATCTACAGTCGATGCCACTCTTGAATTACATTTATTTTCCTGCTTCAATGGAAGCTATATCAATTTCGATCCTCTGTAGAGTCAGAAACAGGTAAATGGGCCAGAATTTAAATATCAGATGCCTTCCAAAAACAATGCAATGTACCAGAAAACATGGCCGTTTCTTTAGACATAATGAAAAGAGTGATGGACTGCTATGTATTAGTCTTCCTATAAAGAATGAGTACTGAACAATTTCCTCGCAGTTGAAGAGGAGAGTAAAGATATTTGGTTCTACAGAACAATAATGAGAATACCATGGAGAGATGGCGTTAGAAATTAGGATGTCTTAAGGAAGTTGAAAACAAAAAATACAATTAAACTCAGAATCAGAAATTGGCAACGGAAAATTATTGCATTGCATAATGAGAAAAAAAGCTTGGAGAATATGACACTCTCCAGAAAGAGAAAGCGGGTGACCTACATGATAAGCTTGTTTGAATTGATGTTGTGCAGGCTGGTTTGGAGTTATGCAAAAAAGTTTGGACGAAGAGGTGTCTACCGTACATTTGCGTCCAGGACAATTACAATTGCTAGACATTTGCGCCTCTAGACAAATACCTCCCTGGGTAATTGCGCACCTCTAAGAATTTTTTGTTACCATTTTTAAAGAGTTGTTTAATATAGAAATTAACAAACCAATAGCTTTAATTAGACTAAACAATCAGAAGGGCAGTTACCATAAATAAAAACGAGATTTTTTTTTAAAGGAACAGAAAATTAAAATAGCTTTTTTTAGTTCAACCCAGCAGTGCGTACAACAAACGTCTAATAGATTTCTGGATTTTATAGATTATATTTTTATTTGTAACCCGACGCTAAGTTCAGAAAATCAATCGCTGGTGGAAAAATATTTTTCCACAAGGAAATTTACAGCTACCACTGTCATAAGAAAAACAACGATGAAACAAAAACATACTGGCGATGTGTAGAGTGATCTCTCAACACTGTCATTACAATTTAAACAAAAATATACTTATATTTTTTTTTAAATTTTATTCCTCTTATTATTATTTTTTTTAAAATTATGTACTATCTATGCTCTTTTTTAAAATTCATGGTAATTGCCTTTCTAACCTAGAAAAATTATCTGAAGTAAGTAATTATCCATCGTCGTATTTGTCTAGGGAAGCAAATGTCCATGGAAGCAATTGTCCGGGTCGCAAATGTCTCCTGGAACCTTCAAATAGAAATATTATTAGAGCTAAAGACTGCATATACAGTGTTCTCCGAAATTCCTGACACACAGAACATCTCATTAACTATATTTTTTCTTTCACAGATGACACATGGTTTTGTTGAGAGAAGAAATAATTGGCTATTATTTGTGGGCTATGCTAAATGAGAAGGTGTACTCAATGAAAATTACAGATGCAACTCACTCGATTGAACACATAAAAAGTGAATGTGCTAAAATTGACGACAATATGGAGATATTGCATCGAGTTCACGTGAATCTTGTAAAACACATCAACCTTCGCATCACAAACCATGGAAATCATATTGAAGATGCTATTTCTGAATATTCTAATTCAATAAAATGTTGTTGGGAATTTAACTTTTTGAAAAATACTCATTTTTTGCCTATGTGTCCAATCTTCAGGGACACCTTGTTGAAGATGAATGTTTGCGTCCAATATATAATAAAGAGAAGAATATATATTTTGATCAATAGATTTGGGAGTATAAACTAATGATATACAAGAAATTTCATTTATAAAAGAAACAGGTCTGGTAGAGAGAAGTCTTAATGCGCGACGAACAATAGCGAAAGTAGTGAAGCAGGTATTTTTTTTTTCTCATTTTAATGGAGTAATGTGTCTGCCATTCGAAATCCTCACGCCCTTTGTGTTTTGGATTTTAACAGTTTATTCTTTTTTTATAGACTTCTTAAAAATTCCTAATACTTGTCTCATTTATTTTCTTTCCTATGTTATTATCTCCTCATTCTTTACTTTAATGACATTCTCAAATTTTCGCTAATAAATATCTTTGATAGCATTTATTTGCTTTTCTTTGCTCATCTTTCAGTTTCTTCGATTGTTTGATATTGAATTTGGTTAATGCTATGAATATCTCTTTATTCAGAACTTGCCTATACAAACGTATAATTCATATATATATATATATATATATATATATATATATATATATATATATATATATATATATATATATAAAATGTGATATTTGCTATTGATAATGCACTCCACATTTTGCTATCGGCAAAAATCCAACTATATTTTATACTTCGTTTTTATTTCTTTCTTTTCGTAAATGTATATATTAGTTTAATTGTTCATTGCCATTTATTTTATATAATTATTTTCTGTCTACAAGAAATTCTATATTTTTTTCTCTTATTACATCAATGTTTTATTTTCATTTTCTTATGTATTGCATCAAGTTTTTTTTTCTTTCGGTAGCGTCATTATGATGCCGACTCAAAGAAGAAAAAAAAAACGAAGACATATTCTTTCAAATTAATTACGTTTCGTTTCTTTTTTGGTTTTTTTTTCAAAATTTGAATACCTTTTATAATATCGTATTTTAGATCCGTTTACTATGAATAGGTTTTATTATGTTAAAATTCGTAACTATATTCCTTCAACTATACGCCGGATTCTGTTTGTATATAAACTTATAAGCATCTTTATTCTCATCTTAAGAATCATCATATATGATTTATTTTGGTACAAATAGTAAACATTATGCAAACTATAACCCAATCTACGAATCATGGCATAAAACAGCTGCTATACTGTTTATATAAAGTATACGTTTTAAAGGTACATTATATTTGTGCTGTCATCTATCGCTTGAAAATTTTAATTAAGTTAATCATTGATTTCTCTAGTTAATTTTGTTTTCAGTATGTCTTGTGTGTGGTAATTCTACGAAGATTATTCCTTTCTTAATGTTCTTCAAAAATGTCACTTTCTGACGTTTACTTGCAGTACAATTGTATTTCGTTAAAAAAAAAAACAATTACCACATCCTCAGATGTGTTTTCTTGCGTTTTTCGGTTCAGCCATATCTCTGTTGATACAAGTCCTGTTTTCACCTGTCAGATGAATGTCCAGAATTTCACCGCCATCTTTGATATTGCTTAGCCGTTTATCACTATACAAAATAAAATTAGTTAATTAAATTTTCCTTATAATTAGTTAATTCGTATAAATAATATTAAAAAAAAAGACAACGAAAAGTGTTCTTGTATCTTTAGTATCTGAATATTTAAAATAAATGGATTTATTCTAGAAATTATTCGGATAACTTTTCATTCCGTATCTCTTCTTAACAAAATATTTCAGTCGATGCATTACACCGTATTCGCCATCCGCGAATCAAATCTGGTAGTCATTAAATTCGTTTCCTTTATAATTTTGATTTTATTTCACAGAAAGAAAAGTAATTTTAAAAAGTAAACCATAATTCTGTACAATCGAATCAGTGTATGAGATACGGAGTCGGGACCTTCCAAAAAACAAAAAAAAAATGCCAACGTTTCTGAGATGAATAAGTAAATTTGAGAAACGTATAAAGTACAGAAAATATATGACTGGATCATATCTGTTAGAAAAAACAATATTTCGTAGACTAGTTCGATCATATTATGGAATATATATATATATATATATATATATATATATATATATATATATATATATATATATATATATATATATATATATATGGAAATGCATATCAACAGTATGATTTAAGCCAGTAATACACACTGAGAAATCCACTAGTGATTATACAGTAGAAATACAAATAAAATCCGTTTTTGTAGGTTTCTAAAAAGTCCGAGATAAATACATTACTAGTTTATAATAAACAATCAATTATCAATTATAGTGTTCCACCTAGAAGCCATTAATGTCCACAGTCTATTAATGACATTAATATTTTAAATAGACAATGTACCACAACACGAGATGCCAATTCAAAAGGAGGTGAGCAGTGTATCAGACCGTTTGAATCGAATTTAATGTCAATAAGAAGCTATTATTCCAAGAGATGTTGGCTTGATGTGGGCCTCAAGAGGTACACGAGACACCAAAGTAGATTTCACCCTCAGGATAAGGACTACAACGTCAGAGACGCCAGATGTATCAGATGGTTTATCTGAAAGGGGGCCTCATAATAACACCTTAGAGTATATCAATTGATGCCACCAACATTCTTTGAATGTGCACACGTGGAACAAGATGACGAGAAGATTTGTATAAGTGCTCCACTCTAGATGGAAGAAACAGATTTTCACTCACCTTTTAGAAAAAAAAACAACGGTAATATCACACACATAGATAGAAAACAATGACATACATAATTATATCGATTAAACTAACGAAGTGCCGAAAAGAATGCACAATCATTTTGTCTATGATTGATTTAGTCTCCTGTTTTATTCTATTCGTATCCGAGAATGCCTCTCTGCTAGGGTATCTAGCCAATCCCTATTACAGACGCCTGTTCAAGCATATTTGTGTTTTTTCGATAAACACAGAGGAAACTAGTGGTTTATAAAGCTATTATGCTGCGCGAAACTTAGTTATAGTTTATGGGAGGGAACTCATTATCTGGCGTGTGTAACCATCCGAAAAATGCCAGTAAGCTCAAACTCATGCTAATGATGACTTTGTCATAACTTGATATGCCGCGAAGAGCCAAGGGAAATAACCCAGTCGAATTAAATATCCTCTTTCAAAGGAGATAAATAGAGGAAGGGGGTCGGCCATATTGCTTAATTAGCTGCCGGCGTCTTGTTATCTCTCTCGCTCCCACAAAACATGAAATAACTAAGAAAGTAAGACAGACTTGCGACGTTGGGCCAGCTCAAATATTGACGGTTCCCAAATAATTCCGTCTACCCAATTTAAATCAAGATGGTTTGAGTCAACACATAGTATGTCTTTCAGGAACTTTTATAACTCGGATTTCTTGTATATTATTAGTTTAGACAACCAAATCCATTACTCAAAATATATATATATTGCCATTATTATATATTGGACGCACAATTACTTCATTTACAGGGTGTCCCTAAGATTAGGCACATAGGCAAAAATAAATATTTTCAAGAAATTAAATTCCCAACAAAATTTTATTGAATCGGATCGCCGATAACTTCGAAACACCGTCTTCTTGATAAATCGATAACGATGTGTTTAGAATGACAGTACAGCCAACCTTCTAACCACTCGGCCACGAGCCCAGGGTCCAATCTGTCTTGATATTTACCCATAGCTGGGAGGAGAGGAGATGTTATCTTACTTTATAAATGAACTAGCAGCATGGCCCAGCGTTGCCCGTGCTTGCTTCAAAAATCGTATGACTCATACGGCAATCGCTATCACTTAAAATATTTTTGCTCTTCCTTCCCTTTAAAGGAGTGCCCTTTGCCGTGCTGATGTTGCTACATGCCTTACTCCTTGCCTATCTCACACTGCGAAATTTTCTAAGCTCTATACTAAACATTAAATCTGTTACGAAAAAAAAAATAAACAAAATGAACACAAAACGATCAGCTTTAAAAAAGGACTCGTAACTGGAAAACCCGAATGAAAAAAGAATGTTAACAACAAATACTTTTTTCACACCCAACCCACTTCTGCGGAATCAGAATAAACGTTGAGTTCAAGCAAGCGAATGAGCCAATTGGAGTAAAGTGCCATGCAGATTTAAACTTTTCTCACTTGTGACGAATGCAGCTATCGATTTTTTTGCATGCTAGTTAACATTCGTGTCAGTCAGCTGTTGGCTCTCATGCTGGCCAATAGAATCTCCCTGGCTATTCGTGGCAGCCAGCTATAGACTCTCACTCTGGCCAGTAGGAAAGGGCCGCAATCTACATGAAAACTGCCGTAGAAGCATGAAAAAATCGATTATTTCCACTATCGATGAGAGTTTGGAAATGCAAAGTCGGTCTTGGCCATCCCGCTAACTTGGAACATGTGCATGTAAATTTTGGTGCAAATCTGTCGAAAATTGCGGCCGTGCATTCTTTACGCGCGCGCGCGCACACACGCACGCACACGCACGCACGCGCGCGCGCGCACACACACACACACACACACACACACACACACACACACACACACACACACACACATATCCTGCCTTTTATAGATAGAGGTGTAACTCACTTGATTGGAATTCTATCACAGCCGACCGTTATCTCATCCCTAAAGACGCGTATCAACATATATATGTAGGAAACATGAGAGAAAATAATATACAGATTTTGCATACTTAAAAGAGAAATTAATCCATGCTTATCGTACAAACATGTAGATTCTGTTTTCTATGCATATGCGTGGATGCGGTTTGGCGTCGTGGATATCGTGTTCTAATTCCTGTCAAGTCCCTTTCGTTTATTTATGCGTAAATACCAGTGAGAAATATATTAAAACATCTCTTCTCCTACCAGCTATGTATAAATAGCAAGGCAGACTGAACTCTGAAACCATGTTTGGTGAACCGACTAGGAGAAGGCAAACTCCGAATACAAACCTGGCTTTAAATGATTGACTATATTTCAAAAGAAAGACCACTTTGGCTGCGGCTGGTGTACATGTGGTACCTCTAGGGCCATCAAATTTTAAGGAACTCGTGGGGATCGTTATCATGGCATATGTACTTGAACATATTTTACAGAGAGATATACACGCGCACGTCTAGATATATGTTGTGGTACGATCCACCTAATTTACATAGTGGACTACCGACCATATAAATATGGTTGGTACCGGGAAGACGGGGAAGTAACAAGAGACCTTTGATGGACTGTGTTTTTGACTTCCATTTTTGATTGTTTTTGGATTTTTTGTACTGCTGTGTGGCGAGCCTGTTTCTCATCCGTGAAAATTTGTTCCATTACTGTGACTGACTTTTTGGACGAACTTTGTTTGAAACACCGACCCTTTCTCTGATAAGTTATTGTTTAAGTTTTTATTCTTTTAATTTTTTCCATTTCTTTTGTTTGTTTTTAATTTGTTTTTGGGCTTCGGCCCACATTTTTCCTTTTTTTAGTCCGGTTTGACAAAGTCTTACCGGACGACTGCTTTCTTATTTTTGTTTATTTTTCTCTCAGTTTAAAAAAAAAAAAAAAGAACAGTTTAGACAAAAGAAAAAAAAAAGGAAGCTTTGTGTTTATTTCTTTTTTTTATTTTTTTTCTCCCTTATTTTCTTAGCGACTTCAGTCGCCTTCTTTCTTCTTTTTGTTTTGGTTTGACTAGTTTATTTTTCTTTTAATTTATTTTCTTTAGCGGCGTCAGCCGCAAAACTTTATTTTTTTTATTCTTTTTCTTTTTGTATATTTTTGAATTATATGTGAAAAAAGAGAGAAGTTTCTGGTTTTTATTTTTATTTTCGGCTGCCTTCGGGCGCCATTTTTATTTTTGTTTAAAAAAAATGTCTTACCTGTTTATTTTCTTTCAGTTTATCTAGTTTGTCATTTATTTTATTTTACTTTTTGTTTATCTTTAAAGTTTAATTTCCTGGGTTATCCAGGCTTTCTTTATTTGTTTTATATTTTTCCCAACTCCTCTCCCCGTGTTTGTGAAAATTGTTGAAGACCCGCAAGTGGTAGTCTCCACGATTTTTACAACATGGCCGACGGTGCCAGTCGGTCCAATGTAAAAAAAAGACCTTTTTGGTTCGGCTGCTAAAGCCGACCCCACTGAAAAGCTAGTAGGAAAGCGGGCTGATGGAAGCCCAAAACCTGACCAAAGAATCTCCAAAAAAGGAGATGCTACCAAACCTGTCCAAGTGCCAAAGTAAGACGACCGAGGAGTTGCCCTCCTGCTGGAAGTCCGCCCCCCCTAGTTGTATTCTGAATATGGCGGATTTCCTGGATAAGGCAAAGGCTACGCACATCTTGTTGATAAAGATGGGTTCGTCCATAATGTCCAGGAACTCGATATGTTCTCAAAGAGAATGGTGACCGTTTTTGTGGTCGACAAGAAAACCCGAAAGATTTGTCGCTCCACAAAAGACACTGTGATCAAATCACTTTTGTCCCTGGGGATAAAACCCCAAAGAGTTATTAAGGGTACGGGTTTCTTCATGTGGGACATTCTGCTGCCCACACCGGAAGATTGCCTGGCCATGGCAAAAAAGGAATTAATCACAAAAGATCTGATCCTAAGAACCGAATATGAAGGCCGCAGGCGGACCAGGGTGGCCGTTTTCGAGGTTCCTCCTCAAATTTCGGGAGAGCTCCTGGCTGCATTTTTTATGCAGTACGGCCAAATTTTAGGGGCTCTCTCCGACAATTTGAACGGGGGATGGACTTTTGACATCATGCTCGACCAGAAGGCCTTCAAGTCCGTCCCCAACTGTTTGGTGTTCGGCGACCGGAAAATGCCGGTCATAGTGACTGGTAGGCGACCAACTTGCTGGAGGTGTGGAGAGACTGGTCACCTTTCCTCCTCCTGCCCAGGGAAGAAGGCCCCTGGAGTTCCGGTCGTAGGTGACCAAAATCCCCCCTTGGACGATAAGGAAAAATCCGCGGCGCCTGTAATGGGCCTAGCTGCGAGGCGGACCGATGGGCAAAATCCCTCGGTTGGGTCCAATCCCACATTGCCCCCGAAATCAACGCCTGCCACCAGTGTGGTTAAGGAGAAGGACGAGGGGGAATGGCGCCTCGTAGTTAGGGGCAAGGGGAAGACCCAAACAGCGGTTCCTCAGTCCCAACATGACTCCGGGGACATTATCACCTACAGCCCCATTCCCTCTGTCAGCTCTGAGGGCGACGCCTCGGCGTCTTATGAAAAAAACGCCACCGAAACACAGAAAGCGAATGAGCCCGGTTGGCAAAAGATCCTTGACCTGAAAAAATTAAAGGAAAAGCTGGAGACTAAGCGGGGGAAAAATCAAAAATCACTGGGGGCACCGGGCCCTGTATCCTCTGCCCCGTCTTCCCCTTCTTCATGTAAAAAAACATTTATAAAACCAATTCCGCCCAAATCTGCATCGAACTCGCCTAAAAAACCTCTTCACTCATCCAAACCTTCTCCGGTGCGGACGCCTACGGGCTGGACGCCCTCAACAACACCTAACATTTCACCCATGTCAACACCTATACAGTCTCCTAATAAGAAAAGATTCCGCAGCCCAGATTCGCAATCAGTCACCGACAAAAAGAAAAAAAAAATTAAACCACCATACCTCTCAGGGGAAGACGTCTGCCGCGTATCCCGGGACCAGGCGGAAAGGGTTTTCGGGATGACAAGAAACCCGAAGGATTTAAAGGTTTTGTGGAACTTTAAGCAGATTAACGGCGTGGAAGTGGAAAAGCCGGAAAACTTGAAAGAATCCTGACCGTAGGTAGAACTGGCCCGGGTATGCGGAAGATTTGGGGCATGATACAGGAGGCCCAGTCGTCTTTAAAAACGGTGCCCCCTACTGCCTACATGTTAGACCCGGAATCTGATGAAGCAGATCAAAAACTGAAAGGGAGGGTCCCAGTTTTTGTTCACCCATCCCTTTATAGAGCTCTTAAACCCACCTACCCTTCGGACATCGGCGGCTTGTCTCAGAACGATACTGTCGAGAATGAGATGGCGTCGGGATCCATGGGACGAGCTGTCGGTGTCCTCACCCCAGCCATGTTCTATCCTGAAGGGCAACCCTAATCGGTTTCACAATGGCACTTTGGTTAGCTAGTTTAAATGTCCGGGGCCTGAGGTCCGAGTCTCGCAGGGCGAGGCTCTCTCGTGACCTTCAGCGCCTCGGGGTGAATATATGTTGTTTACAAGAGACCCGGTTTTCTTCTCATGATCGTGAGGACATACTGTCTAAGGGGTTCGCCCTTTATTCAGCATGTTTTGATGGTTGTTCGAGGGGTGTCTCTTGGCTAGTGAGCAGGTCTTTGAAGGCTGCATGTACCCTTGTCTTCGCGGATCCGGCGGGCAGGCTTTGCGTGCTGGATGTTACCATAAAGGATAAGGTTCTTCGTCTCATTGGGGTTTATGCGCCCAATATCCATTCCGAGCGGCCTGCTTTGTTTCGGCAGATCGCGCCGTTCTTGACGACGTCTCGTCGGGTAGTTTTAGCGGGGGATTGGAATGCCGTCCTTGACCCCGATATAGATCGTATAGGGCATAAAAAAGGTACTAACAACCCGGATGTGAAACCATTTCGGGACTTTATCGATGGGTTTGATCTCGTCGATAAGTTCCGGAATGAACACCCTCGGGAGGTAGCATGGACTTGGACAACTAGTGGCCACTCGGCTCCTGGCTCACGTGCGAGCTACCTGGACCGAGTCTTAGTTAGAGAGTCGATGTAGGGCTCTTAGGGTGTCCAAGTTTCCATTATATAGTTTATACGGATCATAGGCTTGTCCGGGTCCGTGTAAACTTAGATAAGCCTAAGGTTAGGTTGGCTGGTTACTGGAAATTGAACTGTTCGCTTTTCGGTGATCAGGGTTTCCGGGACCAGCTGTTACTAACGATCCAAAGGGAATTGACGGGAGCGGTTGTGGGAAATGCCTGGTGGGGCAATTTAAAATCTAAGATTCGAACGTTTGCTGCCGATTTTAGTCGTCGACTCAATCTAGATAGATTAGCGGCGCAAACGGCTTTAGAAGAAAAAGTTGATCGGGCCGTGAAATCCCGTGTTAGTGGGGACATAGTCTTAGCTAAGGCAGAGTTGGCCTCCTTGCTTATCAAGAAGGATCAAGCTCTGGTAGTTAGGGCTAGGTTAAAAAGAATGTCTTCTGAGGCAACGAATATGGCCGCTGAACTGCGTGTAGAGGAAAATCAAAACGCGGCCAGGCGACATATAGCGTGCGTCACATTACCGTATAAGCGGACCGTGACTACAAACGCGGGCATATGTGAGGTCTTTCGAGATTACTTTCAGGAGCTTTTCACCAGGGAGCCCGGTCTGAGCTCTGCTCAGTTCGACGCCTATTTAGCTGACTTTCCCTGCCTCTCGGCAGCTGAAGTGGCTAGGTGCGAGGGTCCCATAACAGAGTCGGAAATCTGGGAAGCGCTGAAGCAGGTTGGCCTGGATAAGTCTCCGGGATTAGATGGTCTTCCCTACGAAGTTTACTTGAGGTTGTCGCACGTTTTTGTTCCTTTGCTGGAACTGATGTACAACCACTGGATGAGGCAGGGGTCTTTATCTCAACGCTTCAGCAGGGGTGTCATCAAGTTGCTGCGTAAGGACAAGGACGGTGGGGATGGGTTAGGGAACTTTCGCCCTTTAACGATGTTAAACACTGACTTAAAGATTTTGGCGAAGATCTTAGCCAACCGTTTGCAGCTTGTCCTGTCTAGTCTGATTGGCCCTGAACAGACTTGTGCTGTGAAGGGCAAGACTATTCAGGATAACCTTCATATGGTACGCTTGATCTTAGAACAAGTCGACAGTGAAGCCGCGCTGATCAATTTAGATCAGTCCAAGGCCTTCGATAGGGTTGACCATCGATTTCTGGAGGCTGTCCTTTCGGCGGCCGGTTTCGGAGCCGACTTTCGCTCCTGGATCCGACTCTTGTATGCGACCCCGGTGCGCTGGTGGAAGTGAATGGGGTAAGATCGAAGCCTTTCGTATTGTCTCGCTCCATTCGTCAAGGTTGTCCGCTATCGCCTCTGCTTTACGTTCTTGCCTTGGAGCCATTCCTTCGCAAGTTAAAGGCGAATCCGGTCCTACGCGATATTTCGCTGCCTGGTGCTTCCACCTCGGCCAGGTATTCTGCCTATGCTGACGACGTTTCGATTCTTGTGTCGAGCAGAGCCGAGATTAACGAAGTCAGTAAGCAGATCAGTGGGTATGAGATGGTGACAAGGGCCAAGATCAACCGCGATAAGTCTGTGGGCTTGCGGTTGGGTGCGTGGAAGGGAGTTTCTCTTCCCGGACCTTTCCTCTGGACGGATGGGTTCGATCAAGATACTCGGCGTCTGGTTCGGTCCTGATCTCCAGTTGGAAATGAATTGGTCGGAGGTACAAGGGCAGGCCGAGGCCGCGGGTAATCTGTGGTCTCGGAGGAGACTTTCCTTGAAGGAAAGGGCGGAAGTATGTGTTTCACACATCTATCCGATCCTCCGCTACCGTCTTTCTGTGCTTCCACTCCCGTATGCCCGACTAATGTCATTAGTCCAGGCTTTGTACTCTTTCTTGTGGAGAGGCAAGACCCATATGGCATCTCGCGAGATCTGTTGCCTTCATCCCTCTGAGGACGTTCTGGGTATGCCTAGCATTGAGATTCGTCAATATATGCTTCGCATTATCTTTCTAGACCGAATGTGTCGTGGTTTGGATGAGGTGGGCACCTTTTGGAAAGAAGATGTCCGAAAACATTTCCCATCCCTGAGAAGTGTGCACTCGTGCGAGGAGGAGGCCGGCCGTACTCCTCGTGTCGAGTGCTCCTTCTACCGTGAATGTCGTCGTGCTTTGAAGCTCCTCTTGCGGACGTCGGATGGCCTCTCCGACGCCCAAGCGTTGTCTCGTAAGGCATTATATCGATTGTTAGTTAGGGGGTCCGTTCGAGATAGTCTGATCGACGATCTCGGTCTTACGAAGCAGGAGGCTCGCTCGATATGGCCTTGGGCGCCTGGGTTGAAATGTCTCAATAACGATGAGGCATCACTCACCTGGCTGATGATTCGTGGGGCCCTCTGGGTCGGCAAAAGACTTTGTTCAGCAGGCTTGGAGAAATATCCAAACTGTCGTCGCTGTACTGGGAATGTCGAGACCATTGGTCACGCCTTTTTTTCAGTGCAAGACGGTAGTGCCGTTGTGCAAGTTTGTTGAAGGCCTCATGGTTCGCATGCTGCAGGGAAAGTTTTTTGTCCTGGAAGCCAGTTCTGTTTGTAGCAATGTGGTGCCGCAATTGACGAAGGCTGAACACTATGTGTTCTGTTGCTTACTAGGGGTTATGCGAGTCGTGATTTGGACGACGCGACAGAAGGGATTCTATGAAGGCGAGAAGTTCACCTCTTCCCAACTGATCTTGTACTTTAAGCATCAGCTTAAAGTCAAGATTAGGACGGAAAGGCGGCGGCTCCCATCATCAGAATTCGGCAAAAGGTGGGTGAATCTTGCGCGAATGTGTAGAGTGAAAGGGGCTGACCTAGAGTGGCATTTGGATGTCGGTTAGGTACAGAATTTTGTCCTAACAGGGTTGAACATAGGCAACCCACCCAGATATTAGGCTAGACTAGGTTTTCGTTTTTGAATTTTTAGTTTCCCTTTTTTTTCCCGGTTAACTTAGCTAGGGTATGTAAGCTCATTGGTCCCTTTTATTTCTGTCCCTATTTTTTACTTTTGTTTAATTCCCCATCCCCTCCCTCGTTAGGTGGTTAGTGATGTCTGTTTTCTGGTGGATGCGGGGCTCCTTTCGTTTCGTGTGTGTGTTTTCGTATTTGTTGTTGTGTATGAATGAGTGAGTGTTTGTGTGAACGCTTGTTGGTTTGAATGTGTCCTTACTTTCGCATCGATTTCGTCCGGTTAACTGATATTTCTGCCACATTCATAGTTTGTGGGGTTTTTATTACTAACTCAATTTTGTTTAGTTTATTGTAAATAATTAATTCACTTTGTTATATTCATTTGGGGATTTTAAAAGTTGTTATTTTATGACCCTCCTCCCATGAACAATATCTGTAAATTAGGGGATTAGTTAGGACTTCATAGAGAAACTGAGGTATTATGGTGGACGTAGTAAGAAAGGTAGGAGTGAATGTGATGTTTTGGTGATTGGATTATTGTTGGCATGTTTGGGTCAGTGTCTGTGACTAGCTAAGTTTTAGATTAAAGACAGAAGAAGACCGTCATTCCCCATCCCCCTTTTTGGCCTTGTGCCGTATTTTGTATTTTAATTACAAATAAATATTAGGAAGAAGAGATCCAATCCAGAGACTCTGCCCGACTGCGACTAAGTCAACCCATTCTACAGGAACGGTCTTCCCAAGAATATACCAAACTATCTGTAAATATTGTGTACACGTTCTTGTGTCAATACATTTTGTTTAAGTACATTTTGCGTTGTATTATTATTATTCCATGCTTTATTCAAGTTTCAACAATATAAAATGAGAATTTTAAGTATGTATGTACCATAACTCATGTCAAAGAAAATTGATTGCTATAACTGTTAATTAATAGTAAGTACGAGGTGAATACATGGCTGGAAAACATTGTAATATCATATAATATTTTTACTCTTTTCTATTTATTTTAGAGTTTGTCGGTTTAAATTCATTAAATTTCAACGTGTTTAATTTGGTGCAGATTTTGATTAATATTGCAAAAATTGCTCCGGAGAATAAATCAAAGTTAATACTTTGATGTAGAAAGTGTCAGAACTGAAACCGACTTATCAATAAATGATTTATTTATATATTCGGCTAGAAACTTTACATTTAAGTTCCCACGAAAATCAATAGACGCAATTAACTGAACTATAAATAATAGCGAACAGGATATATAACATTTTATATAGCAGAACGAACTAATAGATAGTGGCTCGGATTGAGGAATCGGAGAGCCGAGTTCGAATTCCAGTCGAATTCATTACATTCACTTACGTGCTGATACCCTTGGAAAAGGTATGATTCCTCCACTTCTCCGCCCAGCTATGGGGATATAGCAGGACAGACCGAGTTCTAAAGACTTGGATGGCAACTGGTCTACCGCAGGAAGAAATAACAACCTATTGCGGGAAAAATCTGTCTCGTCAGTCATGTATCGAAAGATACATGATCCCCTAAGTGTGTATCACGCACGGTACATAACTGACTGAATGTTATGAAATTTAACGACCAAGCGGAAAAAAAAGTGGTGCAAGTTTGCGATGAAGTCCTATGGCTTATCAACTTTTTGCAGGTTATTTAATGCTGGAAACCATTTTTTATATTGTCAGAATATTTTGGAGATAATAATGACTTATTGATACAAGTTGTGGGGGGAGAAGAGGTCTATATATACCTTTCAGAAGAGTATTGACTCGTAAGTGAATATAACATAGCCGAAATTGAGATTGAACCCGAATCTCCAAATTCCAATTCCAAGCCGTTATCCATTACACCACTCACACATCTAGCGTTAAAAAAATCTGTCATTCCAAACCGGTCGCTCATATATGTGCTTACCAGGCTCGACGTTGCTGAACTTCGTTGACCGTACTAGAATCGGTGTCTGAACCAGAATTGACTGTAAGCTTCCATAATTGATATCAAACCTATGAAAGAGCCGATGGATAGCTTGACAGTAGCTTGACTCAAGGAGTTATCTATAGAGCGGACTACCCCTCTTGTCTGCTAAATAACTTCTGCTAATGACCACCATATGGTGCTGCAAAAATAAACGCTCTATACGAAAAGGGCGCAAAAGCCGTATGCACATTTTACCCAGACGTTGATGAATTGAAAAAAGCACGGGTTAAGGATTTCTCTACCAACGCACACCATATTGCACAGAATATAACAAAGAAAGAACAGCGCATAAAATGCCCTAATCTTAATTGACTACAAACATATATATGTATTGTTTTTTACAAAGCAACTCTTCTCAAATCAAGATCATTCACATGCAGACACGTAGGTGCATAAAATTATATATTTACATACACACCTTCATTTACACGATTTAAATCCGGACTATTAACCTCGTCTTTGTAGTTGTTATTACAACGTTTCAGCCATTGTGTCCACCAACATTTCGCAGATGTATATCGATGTACTTAGCTTAAAGGTAATTCTGAATTGAACCTTTTTATTTAATCTCTCTGTTCTCGTTCCTCTGCGCATGTCTAGGATTGTTCTTATATTTTCTGGTACTGTTCAGTTATTGTTCGTCCGTTTCCACTGAGAGTAAGTCCGCAATCCACAAAGTATCGAATCCACAACGATTATGTCGCCAAGTTCCCAAACTAACGCTTTAATCTAGTAGGCTATTTTTCCGTATGATAGTTTGCTCTACACACTGATCGACCCAAGAATTGACCTCGCAACCAATATCCCGCCAAATTCCCAAAACAACATTTTGCCTAGAAGCCATATTCTCGTAAGACAATTTACTGTAATAAACTTAGTTATACATCTAAGAAGGCTAGAGTTCACAGCGGCTAAAATGTTGTGATAAGAAGAACAATGACGAGTACAATAGTCCGGATACAAATATTCTACGTAATGATAACTCCTTATCCCAGCATTTCTGACAAAATTTATACATGCCTTTATTCACCGCATTTGTATTATTTCCATTTAGTTATCACAGGTAATAAAACATTTTGTTGTTAATTGAAGTAATTGTTTGATATATTAATTCTTATTCTCTGCGCTGAAAGAAAACACCGACACATCCACATCGTAACAACAATATCCTAGCATATTAATGTGTTGTCTTTATCAATTGTTAATGAATTGAAATTATTTTGGACTTTTCTTCATTCCTTTTTATTTACAATAACTCTGTACACATCAAACCGGATTGACATATTCGGGAGAATTAATATTGAATTACAATATATTTCATGTATGAGAATGGATTCAAGCAAGAGTTAGCGTCTCATGCATGAAAACTGAAAAAATAAAAATATAGTAAAAAATGCATAAACACATTTTCCCTGACAAATGGCATATATGGAAATTTACGTTAGTTATAGAAATACTGATGCAATCTGAATAATATTTGTCATTACGTTTTTAGAGAAATATATTTGTATAATGATTTAAAGAATACTATACTAGTATGCGGTTTACGTATTGATGAAATAAAGTGAATAGTATTTTTTAAAATAAGATTAATATATTTTATTCCAACATTATATAAATAGCGAAAAATTTGTAATAAAAAGTTTTCTGTCACATTTGGGTGATAACAATGGATATCATGATTATATTACTCTTGGTATTATGCTATATAAGCAACATCATATATTTTAGTTTAAAAATAAAATATAAATGACAAAAGAACATACATAAAAATCAGTAACAAAGGCAGACTTTACAGAAAGATTATGGATACTTAACAGTGAAAATAAATGCATTGATATTATATTGTTTCTAGATATTTATCATAAAATATGTTGCCTATGACAGAAATAAAATCTAAATGACATTACTAACGTGATAAACGGTGTTTCATTAAGAGGGATTATATATAAGGGTGTTTCGTTGTAACGGATCAAAGTCAGCATAAATAAATCAGTGTTATTTGTGTAAAATTGTCTATTTCTCTATTGGATCATGTAATTTAAGTCATGGAAATTATGTGTGAAAAATAATATCACGCAAATTCCCGAGAAATCTGAAAGAAAAAGATAAAAATCATTAGACGCTTAAACTTAATTCAGATTTAAAACAGCTCCAAGTTATTGGAACACGCTTTATATCAAAAACCATGAAAGAGAAACTCATAATCCAGAAATTAGCTGCTTTATATCTAAAAGGAGAGCTAGGGTTCATCTGAAGGAACCGCGTGTGTGAGAGTGGATGTATAAGTAAATAAAAATTGCAGGGGGTTGTTATCGACCCTAACAACATTATTCAAAATATGCATAAGACATTACATTTCCTCAAACGGCAAGATAAGTCTAGGTCGTCTAATGCCGTATCGATTGCAGGAAATAAGCTCTGATTCTGCCAGGGATTAATGCAAGCTTTAACGACAGACGAATGTTTTAAACATAAAACATTTTTACTGTTGGAATTGCAGAATATCTAAACACAAGTTTTATTGAAATGATTTCATCTGAATTTCTGACATGTTTTCCGGTTACTACCGTTACGATTTTCAAAATTTTTAATGCAATGTCATTCGACATTTTCCTTCTCTTTAAAATCTCTTCTTTTCTGAATGTTCTCCTCAGTAATATTTGGTCAACTTCCATTAACCCTTTGCTGGTTTATCAGCTTACTTGATTAGAATTCATTAAAATCTGATTTTAATATTATATAATAATGTTATACATGTATGAGTAAAATTATATATTTTTTTTATGTTTAAGCTAAACGGATAGTAAATGATAGATGCTTAATTATTTTTTCATAAATTAAGACGATGATTAAGTTCAGAACAAATAAACTGAGGTTGGAATCGAGGAAATGGAAGCGCAGCCATTTTAAATCTAAACAACATCCTGATGTTTTCCCCCGTGACGTTGACGCTGATACTTTTCCCGATGGCCATGTCTGCTTACGGCGACAGAAGTGCACCGACAGGGAATTAAATGAAACGAATGTCCATATTGGTAGTTTTGGCTTATACTAAGCTTGAAAGGTGGGCCCCATACTCTGCAGTTTCGCTGAGGAGGCTTCACGAGCTTGAGGTCTTGAAATCACTCTCAGCCGAAAGCCTCGGAAATAAACGGATTGCAGATACATTCGTTTAAAATGGCAAAAGCGACGCGTGCTCGGCTATGAACGAACGCAAAATATATCCTGTAAATTCCATAAGTGGATAAATAGGTACAGAGCATTTCACACAGGAATCCCATGAGTGCAACGTCAATTTCAAACCTTTCTCCGTTCTTCTACTACAACATGATTACTGGATGTGACTGATGACTTTCGCCAGCAATGATGACTGAAGAAATTTTAATCTATGAATTTAATGGAGGTATTTCAGTTATAACTTAAATTGAAAAATATTTCTTGAGTAAAAAGAAAAAAAAAAGATTCTATTGCTTCGGATACTTTCCACTCATTCGCACAAACATAAACACACACACACACACACACATTTTATATATATATATATATATATATATATATATATATATATATATATATATATATATATATATATATATATATATATATATATATATATATATATATATATATATATATATATATATATGTGTGTGTGTGCAATTTTATATATATATTATTTACATATATTATATTTGCGCTGTACTTATAGGAAAGTACTCAATATCAGTGATAGGGATAACATTTAGTTGGTTTGTTTGACGATCGCAAATAGCACGAACTCATATCAATTCAAACAACACACACACACACATGCACGCGCACACACACACACACACACACACACACACACACACACACATATATATATATATTTTATACATTTATATACATATAAATTTCGTGGTTGGTAGATTTTTTTGTGATAGTCCATTTGTGTTTTTGGAGAGATTTTCCTGCTATTTGTGCCTTGTAGAAATGTGTATTTTCTTTTTATTCCAAATCCTTTTCTAATATCTCCAGGAATTCGTGGGCATAAAGGGGGAAAATATGAGGTGAATTTTGAATGTATTTTGTGTGCGCATTGGGAAATAACTTTTCCCTCAATACAATTTTTACTAAGCTTTTTTTTTGTTTCCGCGGGAATATGCTGATGTTAGTATCTATTTTATTTTAGAGCTATTATATTTGTGTTTTTGTTTTTAGTGTTCAATTTCGACAATATGTCCATATTCTCAGGTGTAGTATATCTGATGAAGAGATCAAATGGATGGAAAAACAAGAGGAAAACAATACTTAATTTAACCAAGGCTTTTCGTCAATTAAAGGAAATGTTTTATTTTGTAACAAGTATATATATATAAATTACAGTTACTAACATTTTCCACTTTTAAGAAATCACTTAAATATTCAGCAAGATACATGAAACAGATGACAGATCCGAGATTGCAAAATATATATATATATATATATATATATATATTGAGGATCGGTTATGTCGAAAATACTATAATATAATGAGATTTTATGTTGTTGAAAATACTATTGTATTAACATGATTTTATAATTGTCTCATCCACTCGTATAGGAACATCTTAAATTAATTGTGCCTTAATGAGAAAAGAGAAAAACCCAACAAGCAATAATACATATGTGTGTGCGACTGTTTGTTTCTGTTTGTGTGTGAAAATGAAAATAAAATCTATGAATCATGTGAAGTTTTCAAATATTTGCCATCCAGTAATCAAGAAATCTGATTTATATTAATCCAAAGCTTGAATAATCCTATTTCAAAACTTTATGATTCTTTCAAATATATAGTTTTGGAATTATGATAGGCCGGGAGACACAGTATTCAATCATAAGTTTAAATATGTATTTGAGTCACAATCTTTTTTTTAAGAAATAAAGTTCACTTTATTGAATTATTTGTTTTCTTTATCCGATATAAATTTGATCCTATTTAATTAAATTTCCGCAGTATTTGAAAGTTTTTTTATGAAGTATTTTGGATTACTCTTGAATTTAGTTTTCCTTACAGAAAGTTTTCCCCATGAAAAGATTTTGCAATGACCGAAGGATATAATAATCAGAGCGTGCAATGTCATGTTAATATGCTAGGTGGGCTAAAACTGACTAATTGGATTCTGATTTATCCCTGTGTTCTTTTTTGTACTATGCGGTCTTGCAATTTCGCCGAGGACTGAGCATCTTTATGTTGTCGATGGCAGCGCGTTTTTCGACGAAACATTCATGGAATTTGCACACGATTGATATATTATCTCTTTAAAATATTGAAATATATTCAACAGATGGTTTCGTAATGAAGTCTGATTTAAACTCTCACTATAAACAATTGTCTTCATCTAAGATATCATCTTCGAATCCCTCTCTGTGTCGCACTCCATTTTTTATCTCTCCTTCCATTTCTCTTCCCGTTTCTCTATTGGAGGTTTCTACTTCCATCATTCTTTCTGTTTCTCTGCCGGACGCTCACAACAAATTTGGTTTCATCAGCCTTTTAGGAATTCGCGAAGAGCAGAATTTAAAAAAAAGAGGGAATTTATTTTTAAAATGTTACTTGCGTATGCGTGTAAAAAAAAAAGAGGTATATCATAAGAGGACTAAGATTAAAAATCGAATATTTACAATTTTTCTTTCTCGACCTTGCAAAATTTCACTTTTTTTTATATATATATATATATATATATATATATATATGAATGTAAAATCAACTGATATGGGAAATGAGCTTATTTTGATCGAAAATATATATATATATATATATATATATATATATATATATATATATATATATATATAATGAAAGGGGAATTTTATAAGTGGACGAAAGTTTACAAATCGAATATTTTCAATTTGACAGTCTTGATTTTGCTAAAATATTGCATAAAATTTTCTTAAAATCTTAATCAATCCTATATTAAGTTTGCAGAAATAGTACCGATGCCATAGTAAATTATGGAACAAAAATTAATTAATTTAGAAATTGGCAGCTGCTTCCATTATTAGAGAATTCTTTGTAATTTAAATTAATAACATCACTTGCATAATACTGAATGAAATACATGTTAAAAACATTTAACATTCAATGATATTATTCCTATTTTTCAGGTGTAATATTGTTTAGTATTCCTCCTTCTTTTCCGACAATTCACTCTGTATCTCCGTTTTCCTTAACAAAATCTATTGACGATTGTATTGGTAATATTCACAACATGACTGACATTGAGATTTTTCGAGCCATGATATAATTTCGATATTTTCAGGATTACAATGCGCCTTTTGTTTTAAAAGGTGATCCTCAGAACAGAATTGGTATCATATATAATATATATATATATATATATATATATATATATATATATATATATAGAGAGAGAGAGAGAGAGAGAGAGAGAGAGAGAGTTTATGCCAAACTAGGTAATCCGCATGGGTAGACCCAAGGAGGATGATATCCGGAGAGCTCAATGTAAAATTCAGAGCCGATATGTTTGAATAAAAAAACAGACCACTTTAAAGGTTCCATGTAATGAGTTATTTCACCACAACCCCTTTAACAGGGCTCTGGACTTCATCAGACTGAAATGAAAAATGACTTGGAATCAATATCGCAACGTCTTCATTTCAACCTTTGGAAGTAAAGTCTGATGATCCAGTTAAAGGGGTTGTGGTGAAATAACTTATTACATGGAACCTTAAAGTCGTCTGTTTTTTATTCAATTATATATATATATATATATATATATATATATATATATATATATATATATATATATATGTGTGTGTGTGTGGTGTTTAAAAAAAGAATGAACCGTTTTCATTACGCAATTGTTTTTATATTGAGAATAATAGAAAACACCAGCGAACTCACAAGTATTATATTTGACAGTCAAATGATATTTCCTGCTACCACCTGCAGCACGGATAACATCAATGCGATAAATTATTCCTTACAGACGCCTAACAGCATATTACGATCCGTTTAGTTGATCGATGTCGTTACTCAAGGTGTAAGGTCAAAGAGGTTAGTGGGTAGCGGTGGAACATAAACGCGTACTTTTACGGATCCCCACAAAAAAAAAAAATCACACTCGGTGAAGTCTGGGGATCTTGCAGCCCAATCACACAAAGCAATGACTTGGTAAGTGATTGGACGCAGTGTAGTCTGTAAATTTTTAAAAGAAGATATCTTCTTAGCACACGATATATAGTGGATTGAGAGACTGCAAACTCACTGCTATTTCTATTTGTTGAGTCCCCTCAATCTCAGCACGGATTTTCACCCCTTGTTACTCCGAATGCTGTGGTCGACCTGGACTTTTTCCTTATCACAGACACGCACTCTCTTGAAACTGTTTATTCCACAGTCGATTTATGTTGATTTGCCTTCGGAAAGAAATCTGCTGCGTGACAACTGAATTTGTTTCCGCGAACTCGAGAACGCAGTACGGCTTTTGCTATGGACTCGCCGTTCCTGGGGTAAACGAAAAACTGAACGTTGCCGGACATTGGAAGCAGCTACAAAGTTTAGAAAATCCTCTGTTAAATGCTCACTGAAACATTCCATGCTTGAGGACTGAAACAATGTGACATGAAATTGGTTCAATCCTATTTAATAACCCCGTATAAGGATATATATATATATATATATATATATATATATATATATATATATATATATATATATATATATTATTTGTGCTGCAATCCCCATGAAGATGCGTTTCGCATAAACGAAGCTTGCTATGACAGATGAAACGATTTCGTATCTTGATGTTCAATATCGCCTGCTGTATCAAAACACTTCTCCATGAAAAGTTATTGCATTGTCCATTTCTGAAGCGATATCGTTTGACGTAAAGTCCTTCGTAAATCAGATGTGTTAGAACACTTGGTATCATGATAAAGCCAAATAACTTCCATCGAAAATCATGGATCATACCTTATTTGAACCAGCTGAAATCGTAATCCACAAGGATTCTCTCATGACAAAATAATGTCATGACTTGGAATCAATATCGCAACGTCTTTTACAAGGAATTACTGCAGACGTATAAGAATATTATATTCCAACGCAGCCATATATTCAGTTGAAGCCTAGTTCGATACTGACTTACATGACTGGGTTCAACTATGGGTTGGGTACATATGTGACAGGCATAGATATCAAAGCAAAATTCTGTCAGTGTGGTCCAGTTAGAAATACCTCCATTAGTTAAGTCGGACTCCACTCTAATGTTTTTCCAAATATCAAAACTTACCATGATTATATAGAACTATACCTGCCCATGTTTAAGGCCAGACAATAAATAAACAAATGTAGAGTCCTGAACAGGATATTTAGTGTAACTAATTCTAAATATACCGACATAAAATATGTAGATGTTAACTCCAAAGAAAACGGACACGCCTTTATTACCATACCTTGTTTGGTATGAGAGTATTTGTTACTATTATTATTATTATTATTATTATTAGTAGTAGTAGTAGTAGTAGTATGATTATTATTATTATTATTATGATATCTTTTTCTTGTTTTTGATGGTAGAAGTGGTGGTTGTGTTGGTGATGGTGGTTGGGGTAATGTTTTTTGTTGTTATTTTTCATTTGAGTTACTACATATAATAGAAGTAATTGTAGTTGTTGTAGCAAAAGTATTTTGCTGTAAAAAAAGTGGACGAGCAAAAAGTAATACACGGATTGCTGATTTATAGAGCGAAATCATTCTCTACTTTGATAATAAATAGTTTTCGTCAATATAAAAACGATTAATCACAAAATGTTCTTTAAATTAAGAAAAAAATTAAAGATAGCGGTGTTTTAATCCAGAAAATAAGAAATTACGCTGGAAACTTATCTGCTATTTCAAAATTGCCTTTCAATAAAGATTGTAATGGGGAACATTTGATAGAAATTTAAAAAGGAAGTATTTCCGAGTTCATTTCACAATCTCTCTCTAAATAGCTTATAAAATAGAAAATGGAACTGTGTCGGCATAGCAGAGATGAAAAGATATGGAACTATAATAATATTTTCAAACTTGCCTGGAAACTACTGAAGCTTTCCAACATAATGAGAGATTTGTGGCCAGTAAAAAATGATGACAAATTCAGGAAGACATGAATATTGCCGTTGGACTAATTTGTTTGTTCGAGTGATAGATTAATATATTTTTACAGCTTATCAAATTTTGCAAGTTATTTAAAATCAGAAATTTTTTTTTTTATATAGTAAGACATTTTTGGACCTAATAATCATTTACTCATACAAGTCTTACTAATTAACTTATAGCTGGAGGGGAGAAAGCAGGTGCTCAGAGTTTTCCTCAGGGCATTTGTTCATATATGAATATAACAAACTCGGATGGTATTCGAACTCGGCTCTCCGATTTCGAATTTCGAGTCCTTATCTATTACGCCAACTGCAATTTCAATTCACCTGTTATTCCCAAGCGGTCACCCACCTACATACTAAATAGGATCGAAATTACTTCACTGTGGTGATCTAAAAGAACTGAGGTTTCAACGTGATATTGCTGTAGGCAGGTTGTTATAGATATCACAGCTGTTGTTGAGGTTGACAAAAACATTGATATAACTGATAATGATCAGAATAGACCTGCCTTTACTCAAATCACTATCGACAGCATTGAACTAGTCGTTATGGCGCAAATATATCAAAATATGCCAACATACAAACTAACCAATAAATAATCAGTCCTGCTATTGATATTTTAATGGGATTTATTCTTTTCTTGTATTATGATAATATTGCCTTGTTAATTGCTCATATTTAGGATACTATGAATTTTAGGATATTTTTCTTTTCTTTTGTTGACAATTCACATTATCATAATTGCATTTTTACCACCTCTTCATGCTTTATAAAATCGGGTCCTTTAAATTTATGGATACATGTGTTTAGTGAAGCACACGGTATTTTATACAATACAAAATAAAATATAAATTATTGGAACAATTTAAAACGGCCCATGGATTCAATTAAAAGCCCACACTTCCGATGTATCTTCAAAAGCATATCAGATGGCATTTTTATTTTATAAAGTACATATATATATATATATATGATCCTTTTTATTGTTTATAAGAATATATGTTCGAATGAAAACCGGATATTTAATATATGGAAAGCTTGGCATATTCATGCATATTCATTTATGTCCGCAAAATGATCAAACCGATAACATATACAGATTAATGTTTTTTTATTGATTTTTATTCTTTCTCTAATTTTTAATTCAGTACATTGGAAAGCCGCCATGTTCTTTTCTGAATTTGAAAACTAAAGTCATTTGTAATTGGAAGAAAAATCCTACATAATTTTCTTTTATTCTTTAAAATTGCAAACGTTCAATTATTGTGCATCTTTGAACTAAATTATTCACCAATTATGAATTCGCATTTTTATTGGAGGCAGAAGCAGAATTAATAGTTTTTTTTTTTTTTTTGTGTATAAAGTTTTTCCTGTATTTTATATTGTTTTTTTAATGATCTGATTTCGAAAAAAATATGATGAATTTATTGCATGACAGTCCGAAGAACGAGATGCCTCAGGAGAACATTAAATGACAGGATGTCTAAATTAACTATCCACGACGAGATATGTTCCTGTATTTTTCCTGTCTTAGAAAAATATAAAAAGAACTGAAGTTAAAAAAAAAAGTGTAAATAATAACGGGCAGACGGCGTAGCAATTGTAATGACTCGGAGTTACAGCAGAAAACGGGATGGTATTAGGAAAAGAATAGAATTATTCGTGTATGAATGACCCTGGATTTGGAGATCACTCTTAAAATTACTGGCTATGCTAGAATCTTTCTCTCGCATGAAAAAAAAAAAAGATTATTGCTTAAAGATATCATTTAATGTGAATTGTCATATTTAACGTTTCGGTATTGTTGAAGCACTGCTGAATGCGGTCTCTCTTTTATAGAAAAAGGTAGGTCTTTATTTCCTAACACAGGTGGGAATCATAGATTTATCTCCGCTGTTTCATTTCGTCCAAGGATATTATTGATATTTTATCTCTTCTTTCGTTTCTAAGTGCAGTTTTCTTTATTCAATCGCTTTCTTCACTTGTTCAATTACTTCTTTCACGACTCTTTTTTAATTCTTTTCTTTCTCTGTCATTTACATTCCTTATTTTTTCAGTTTATCTATTTCGGTAATTTTTCCATGTTTTTTTCTTTTAATGTCTTCTTTCATTGTTTCTGTGCCTATTTTTTTCACTTAGAATTACTCTGTAGTTTTCTTTTTCGTATTTTGTGATTTCGCGTTTCGTTTCTCGTTTCACATTTTAGCTTTTATATGTTTCCTTTCTAAACCTTTTCCTGTGATATGCGTGCATTTAAACGTATTAATTTATGTAATGACTCGTTTTCTTTCTTTTTTTTTCAATATTTATTTCTTTTGTTTTCTTTGCCTTTCCCTTTCCTCCATTCTATTCTTTTATGATAAACTCTTGTTTGATTTTGGATAACTTTTTCCCCACATATTTATTATTATTTTTTTTGTTTTAATTTTCAGTTGCATTTTATTTCTGCTTTCCTTTCTCTATTTTCGCAATCATTCATTTTATTTCTTTTCAGAGTTTCTCATGATTTTTTCCATTGATTTTTCTATTTTTTGCTCTTTTCTGCTTGTCCACCCACATACAAGACGCGATGGATAAATTATCGTTTAAATTACGTAAAAATGAAAATAACACTGACATCTCATTTTAAGAGATATATTTACCAAAATTACACAAAAGTATCGTGAAATAGCAACGAGTAAATGTCTTCAATATAATCGCAATTGACTTAAACCATGACCTCCAGACGATCTCGGAATCTCATGCAACTCTTCTGGAATTTTTCCTTTTTAAGTTGGTAAATGCTGCCATAATCATTTCCTTCAGTTCTTCTTTGTTGTTACAAGGTGTTTCTGTTGGTCTCTCTTTTGTTCGTCTCTCTTTTGTTGGTCTCATATAATAATCAAAGGAGTTGCAGTCTGGCGAGTTAGGTGGCCATATGTAAGGGGGATGTGGTCGTACAAATTGTCTGACAGCCATGACTGGTATCTCTTGGTTGTGTGGTATGCTGCAGTCTTCTAGCCGTCACCCTCTTAAGCTGGGGCAGCACTAACTTCTCAAGGGACTTGATGTAGGCATCCGTGTTGAGTCTGAGGCCCTCAACAACAAATGTGGCATTTTTTTTTTTTATCAGAACTATCATTTTTCCGAGCTGTCGTGCTTTCGTAATAACCATTACACTCATCAAACTCTTTTCATATCTTCTGCATTGACGACCAACATTCTGAAATATTCGTATTGGAGCTTCCGGTTCGAATGACAACTAGTACATCATGTATTTTCAAAATTTCTGGCGGTGTGAATTGCGTCATAGTGTTCTTTTTCTTAATGACAGCGTTCATCTATCTCTACTATACAGGACAGTTGACAAAATCAAAAAAACACTACGCGCATGCGCGAAATTAAAACTATAAATGTCGGAAATTTACCTATCACACCCTGTATTATCTCCTTGTGTTTTCATTCCTAATTGAGTTTGTTATGTTTTTTTTTTGTTTGACCTTTTTCATTCTTTATCTTTTTTCTTGCATTTCTTCTTCGCGACATTTTTCTACTAATTATATTCCGTCTTCTTGGAAATGTTTTCTTCAATTTACCTTTTTCATGACTATGATTCATTCTTTGCTAATAACCATTGTTTGGCGCTAATATTTCCACACCTTTTTCTTCTGATGTTATTTTTGTATCTCTAAGATTCTTAATATTTTTTTTTCATTTTCTCATTTATTTCTATTTTTATTCTTACAATTCTTGAAATATAATGTTTCATTTTTTATTACTTCAGTAATATATACATAAACATACCAGTTCTATTTTTGTTTCGTTTATTTTATTTTGCATTCATTTCTGCTTTCATTCTTATATTTCTTTTATTTTATTATACGTAATTCTATGCGATCCAAGTAATATTACGATTCTATGCAATAATTCACTCTAACATTTGTACAGTTATTTATAAATATAAATATGTAATTATAGACGACATTTTCTTGTCCGCTTATTTGCCAAATAATAACTAGTTATAATACACACGCCACGACATCCCTCACCCCAGCCCACATACAGGTGTTTGTGTTTAAGTTTAAATGTGTGCGTAAACACTGATATATAAATATAAAAATATGCCGACATGGACAAAATAAATGAAAGAAAAATGGAAATATTTTATTTGCCAAAGAATGATTTTAGCTATTAATCTATTTGCCTTCATAATATTTCTCATGGAACAAAACGCCTTGGTAAAGAAAAAAAAAATTTGATTCGAACACACGCACAATACACACACACTCTCAGAGAGAGAGAGAGAGAGAGAGAGAGAGAGAGAGAGAGAGTGTGTGTGTGTGTGAGTTTGAGGAACATTGACAATGTTCACTGGGGTCTGGAAGATTTTAAAACGTTACAAGTAAACCGTTGTCATCAGATGTTTATATGAAAACTGAACTAAATTTAATGCGCTAACATGTCGATATGCCAGTCTAGTTCCTTTAGGACTGTACTTGCTGCCCGTGATGAAATATATATATATATATATATATATATATATATATATATATATATATATAAACTTTTTTGAAACATGGTTATTACTGTGTAGCGAAAAACATATTTTAAATCAGTTAATTTATAATATTAATGCTCTGTAAATTTACATTGAGAACAATTTTGTAAAAACAGTCAGAGGACCGTGGACACTTCAAACATGTTTCGTAAATTGAATGCTTTATTTTGGTGTAACGTAAATAACTATAAAAGCTAGAGGATTTTGCTTGACCACAGTTGAAAACTCGTGAAGTTTATCGTCATACCCTGGATGCATCTAGTTTCTGATAGATGTTTTAAAGTTTCCATTGGAAAATATGAATTTAACAATGTGTTCATGATCATGTTTACGAAAAAGAACGTTAGGGTTTTTCGAATTCTTATAAGTTTCGCCCCCCTTTTTTACTGACCTTTTTTGACCTTCACATTTTAATCTAACATTAACTTTCTTTGACTATCCATTTATTCATTCACCTAATAAATGATGCACTAGGTATTCCTCTCATTGAATAATGTCATCAAATAAAATAATAAGGATACGAAAAGAAGTTCATAGACTAATACTACACCGGAAGCAGTAAATGTTGCAAAAAAATGTGCTCAACTTTATTAAAAAAAAAAGAATAAATGCGTGCGCGAAATTAAAATCCATATTAAAAAATCAGAGTCAAGATAAAGTCTTTATTTATTTTGGTTTACCTTTTACACCTCGTTGAAATTTTCCCTTTCAACGAGACGTGAAATTTCATCGCGATAACGTTAGAGCTTTAAAAAAATATTGATTATTAAATAAAACTACAACGATCCTCACTCACACTGTCGGTTGAAACGCATATCTGAATCGATTGAAGTGATGTGATCAAAAACAGGTAATTTTAATTCAATACTTCGAATAGCTGGTTAGAAATAAGGATTTACTAAAACGTCCATATGTCACCTTGGCTGAAAAGTTCATAAGGATATAACCACACGTATGTAAAGACTGTACGAGAAAAAAATGGAACGAAGGGAAAACGTGATGATTTTTTAGTTGTTTTTATTTAGCAGCATATTAACCTCTATAGGTTAGTGAATGCCAGAATCTAAGTATTTTGTACACAATTTTATTATTATTAGATTGTTGCGGGTGTACGTACGTTGTTGTTGATTGAGTTTGGAAACATATGTATACTGGTATATTTATCCCACAGCAAAATGGCGGACTCGCATTAAAGCAACGCTATCTTAAAAACTCTTCTTTAATGAAAACTTTTCATTTAGATATTTTTTTATCTCAATGTGTAATCTTCTCGCTGAACAAATTTCTGTACTGAGTAGGTAGGTGTTTGCCTTTAGTACGTTGATTTTTTCTTATCTTGTTTTTATTAGTAGACTTTTCTCTTAATTACTGTGTTAGGTTATTTGGTAAATTGTCTGTTGGTTTCACCCAAATATTATGAAGAAAAATTTGGAAAAAACAAACAAAAATCCTTAAATGCAATTATGTTGTTTAAAATGAATGAAATGTCGACGTCTGACCTTTCGGTTTAATAAACCATTTTCAAGACAATATTCATTAAAATACAATTCAGTTCAATTTTAATGAATATTGTCTTGAAAAAGGTTTATTAAACCGAAACGTCAGACGTCGACATTTCATTCATTTTAAAACAACATAATTGCATTTAAGGATTTTTGTTTGTTTTTTTCCAAATTTTTCTTCATTCTGTCGGATCTATATCCATTTACATTTTTATATATATATATATATATATATATATATATATATATATATATATATATATATATATATATATATATATATATATATATATAAATTAATCCACGTACGGACTGTTTCGCTGTATCACAGATTATCAGTGTATATATATATTATATATATATATATATATATATATGTGTGTGTGTGTGTGTGCAATTAACTATTACAGACATAATATTTTAACACCTGAAAGTCAACACCTAGAGGCGACAGTCTGTTACATGCTATATGCAATCGGCAGGCCATGTGTGCTGTTATTTTCTCGGCTATTTATATATATATACGGGTCAGTGGTGCATCGTGGCTGTTCTATTATGGCGGTTATTTTACCGGAAGTCGTTTATTTATTTATTTGGGTTAAATTATTTTGCTTGTTTTTATTTTTTTTTTTTTTTTTTTATATATATATATATATATATATATATATATATATATATATATATATATATATATTTTTTACCTCTGATGTTTTTTTTTTACCTCTGTGCACGAGAGGTAAATAGAGTGATTTTAATTTTAATGATTTAACAAATTAAATTATTTTTTTTATTGTAGTATTTTAATTTAGTGTTTATTTAGCTTTGGTTTGGTTTGTTTTACGGCATATTAACCTCAATGGGTTATTTAATGCCGATAAAATTTTTATTGCAGGTAATATGTTTTTCTTCAAAAGTCTGTTTCTGGGAATATTTTTCTTTGAAGAAATCTAGAAATATTTTTTCAAAGAATGTATAGCTGTTTGTATTGCTGGTACTTTTTTTTAAAGTAGTGCTGATAATAATTTTCCTTCAAAAATTATTGCTGGTAATTTTTTTTTTTTTTTACAAGGTATTTTTGGTATTAAATCATATTTTTACACAAGATTTGGTGTCACCTATTTTCCCATTTCTGTGACCTTAATAGATGCTACTACCCCGGGTCAGGCTGGACCTGGGAACGCCAGCACTTAAGAGGTGTTTCCACGCTTCTCAAAACCTCCTGATCACATGCCTTGCTGTTGGACGGAGTGTATCGTCTTCCCCAGGACGTGGATGTAGTTTATCGCCATACCCAGGGCGGTTTATTACATAAGAAATATATTAGTGTTTGAGAGTATTTTAAAATTTTTCCTCTTGTTTATAAAATGCATTTGCTTATGGTGTAGTAATTTGATATGTTTAGAATTTTTGACAACCTATTATGTTCAATTTTATTTCTGTTACTAATCCCAATAGCTCGTCGAATTTGTTCATATGTAATTAGGAAAGTCTATATTAATGTTTACTTTTTTAATATCTTTTTTTTAATTCAGTATAGAAAGTTAATTCGTGAAATGAACTGGTGAAAACTGAAATAAATAGGCATAATACGTCTAAATTATTCAAGCAAACATTCTTGAATGTAAATATACTGCCGAAATATATATATATATATATATATATATATATATATATATATATATATATATATATATAGTAGCGGTCATAATATAAGAAAAGGAAACAACAAAGACATAAATATGTGTATTACTTAAAAAAAAGTAATGCATGATTAGCAATGAAATTTTTACCGAATAAAGATTAGGTGCAATGCATAAATATTATCCAAAGTTATAAAAATTTACACAATAGTTTTTTTTTTTTTTTTTAAATAAAGATTAAACTGAATATATATATATATATATATATATATATATATATATATATATATATATATATATATATAATAACGGAAACATTAAAAGATCATTGTAATATTTTATTTCATTAAAACCGATACTACGGAATTAATTCATTAGACCAAACTTTACATATATATATATATATATATATATATATATATATATATATATATATATATATATATATATATATATATATATATATATATATATATATATATATATATATATATACATATATATATATATATATATATATATATATATATATATATATATATATATATATATATATATATATATATATATATATATATATATATATATATATTTCACCCTCATACGTCGAATTTGACAGGAGAGTCGTATATATATATATGTGTGTCTGTGTGTTTGTGTCTATGTGTCTGTAGAGAGAGACAGACAGACAGACAGAAAGGACGAACATTTTTGTTGATTAAATTCAAGTCAAGCCTGTAATTGGAGTCACGTAATCGAGTTTTTCTCTGTTATATATATAAAAATTCCTTTAGTTGACGTGTATCAGGCGATAATCCTGGGTTTGGCGAGAAACTACTTCCGGCGACAAGGCGTCTTATCGGGAGGTTGTATATTTTGAGGCGTGTAGAAATTGCTATCGTTCCCAGGTCCACCCTGACGGAGCTTGGTAGCACCTGCTAGGGTTCCATCTATGGATAAACAGTAACTCACCCTCCAAAAATACATTTATATAAAAAGATACTAACAGTACATATTTATCGTAAACAATACCTGTTTATATCATATATCTATTTGAATACATAAATTTGTGTTCAAAACATTTAGATTTCGGCATTAATTTACCCATATATGTTGATATGTCGCTAAAGAAAATCAACAAAATATATCAGATTATACAAGGCTGAAGCAGCTGAAAATCTATGTAAATTTATTGGGTCGATGAATATGAGATGGCAAAATCATGATAATTTGTTAATGTCCATGTAGGTATTATTCCATCTGATTATCATGGGTATTTGGTGCCTTGGCAATTCATTATAGCTGTACATTAGGTTGATTTTGTTAAACTAAAATCATGGTCAAAATACCTGCTGATACAAAGCTAGAGTTTGGAATTTGAATCGGTGGATGACTTATTAAGAGATACCCAGGCGGTTAGGAATTTCCGGAAACAGTGACTAAAACATCCAAAAGAAATTTCTTACGCATGGTAGTGTTTGAAATAAAATTAAAAAAAAAAACCGGAAAACCGAGAAAAGTTAGAAAATAAAATTATGAAAGAAAGATGATGAGTATTTAATGCAGTTTTTACAGTGAAGTTTCAGTTGATACACAATGCAGAATATTACGAAAAGCAACTAGAAAAAAATATCATTAACCAAAACATCGGTATAAATGATTGCAGTTGTCGAAAAAACATCAAAAATGAGATGTTAGTGGGAAAAACTACTTTCTTCTTGATGAATGCAAAATACAATTACATTAATGTTGAGGGGTCCACCCTTTTTTATACAAATGAACTCGCCCAGTGTATACATATACCATACTTATACTGTCAGTGAAGACCAGAGAGAGCAAGACCGAGGAATCGAGTCGAGTCCAGAGTGACAGAGTAAAAGGGTGTAGGTAACCGGAAGAGTGAGGGTAAGGTAACAGCACGTAGACTCAGTAAGAAGTCATACAGCGATACTTCAATACCAAAGACTGTATGTATATTTTGCTACTAACCCGTATTCCTGGAACTACTAACCTGCATTACCAGTTTGTATTATTACGTGAATACATTATTTTCCTATATTAATTCTTGGTGTTTGTTATTTATTGGTACCGGATTTCATCCCGGAATCCACAACAATTAATATGCAAGTGAACATGTAAGAAGACCAATATGAGAAAATAGCAATGCAAAATATATCATAAAGAGGGTGAACTTTGGAGGTGAATACTTAATGATCTGGATTGCATCAAACGTCATAGAAGAAAACTGTTAAATGTTGATTGGAACCAAAACAGCTAAAACCGAATTAGTTTACTGTTGTTTAAACTTCTGCCAGTCTACCAAAATGGAGAAATCTTTTAGCACGTCGATATTCCTTACAGCAAAATATTTTCATGAGGATGAGGATATTCCACATTTAAAACACTGGCGAACAAATATTCTTGATCTCAATATAATTGAACAATTTGGTGAGAATTCTAGAAAGACTAGCTCAAGCAAAAAGCCGCACAATCTTCAAGAACTTGGCTCTTACTGCCAAGAAGGATGGATAAATATGCATAATGACAACATTTCTGACATTGTTCTATTCCTTGAGACATTTAAATATGATCGATATTTGAGCCAAAGTTAAAAACACTAATTAATAATTGCCTAGATTGACGTTTTGTAATTTCTGCAATAATTAAGATAAATTTAAAAATCTTCGATTTCGAACTTAAGAAAATAACTGAAAAGGGACCCTGCATTTTCTCATGGTCTTTTGTTAACATCAGTATGCTTAAGATGACTTATCCTTCACTATACAGCTTAACAAACACGCAGTTACGCGTTTTCTGGACACCAAACATAATGAAATGTATTGTGAAAAACATACGGCTAATCCTTTTGAATGTTGGGGAAAATTAACAAGAATAGGTAATTTACCAAAGTGACACAAAGGGTTTGCTCGTCCTCTCTCTATCTCCCTCTCCCTTCGCACTCTCACACTCTCTCACTCTCTCTAGTTTTGTAAGGACATTCTGGATAGTGCGTGTTTTTGCAGATCCCATGCAATGCTTAAAACAATTTACGGAGTAGTGAGGCCAATCTCTCTTAAGCTCAAAGAAAAGCGATTGCAGTTTGCCGGTCACTGCTACTGACCGGGCGGGGAGGTCGTCTCATGCAACCTACTATGGCGTCCTTCTGGATGTGTCGTCTCACGAAAATTGACTTTCCCAGACACCAGAGCTAGGGACTCAGTGTTGGACAGTGGGGATCTGAGGACAGCAATGCAGGACCGAACGGTGGGGAAAGGGAGTTCCGACCAATCATATGGTGGTCGAAATACGATGATGTCTATGATGTCGGTAATAGATATATTGTTAAAAGCAAACATATTGAAATATATATCTACTAGGTCGTATTCAGCATATGCTCTCGTCGAAAATCAAATGACTTTCCCCAAAATGTCTGTATTCAATAACCTATTTTTCTAGATAGCTGACGTCATGAAACTTACCTTTAAGAGGAATGGCTATCAATTTGTTACTGCAGGACAGTTTGTTGTACTTTACCTTTGTAATTTTCAATATTTATGAGTAATCATTCACGGTGGATGTTATTTCTGGATAGAATCATATTCTCGACAGCAATATATGCTTCTTTTTCTCAATCTGGTCTTTTGTTGTTTTACAATAAAAAATAGATATATCGATTAAACTGCACTTTCTACGAATTTTGACAGCACATTTGACATGCGGATTATATCGATTGAATCTTCCGAAAATGGTGCGTATATATCAACAGCAAATCAGTCACTCACCGGCAAGGCTATCACTTAACACAACAATGTTTAGTAAACAAGTCTTCAATGCACTTGAATGTGGATTCGATGTTTACTCGATACCCCGTTATTGCGTCACAGTGTAAGAGCGAGCCAACTTTCGTAAATATTCGTTTCTTTTATACGTTTCGACATTACATTTAGAGACCTGTTTTTATTTTTTTATCATTTAAACTTAATCAAGTTATTAAAGACACTTAGACGCAAGCCGGCACTATAAAACGTTGCTGAAGACAAATGACATAAAAAAAACAGGACTCAACAAGTCAGAAGATGAGGATTGGATTTAAATTTGAGTATTTGTGTTATCATAGCAGTACGTTGTCAATTACGCAGTGATTAAAAGTAGCATTATGATACATAAGATAAAATCATAGAAATACTATCAGGTCATCCCATAAGTTCAGGCCAAAACAAGTGACCAAATGTTACATTTAATTACAGATTCAATCAACAATGCATTTTCCCTCATTATCTATGAGTTCCTTCCATCTATTAACAAGCTTACTAATTCCATTACTGTAAAATTCTCTTGAATTTGATTCGAAGAACTCACAAATGCCAGTTTTAACCTCTTGCTGTGTTACAAAATCTGTTACCTGCAAATGATTCTGTAAGCTACGAAACAAATGGTAGTCTGAAGGAGCAAGATCGGGAGAATAAGGTGGATGAGGAGTTTTCTCCCAACAAAGTTCTTCCATCTTTTGTGACGTGATTCTTGCTGTGTGGGGTCGGGCATTGTCCTGATGAAACATCACCTCTTTTCGATTCACGAGAGTAGGTCTTTTTTTCCTCAAATCTTGGTTCAAACGCTCTAGTATATTTGAGCATTAATTGCTGCATTAGGTGTTAAGAATTCAAAGTGGATTATTCCTTGGCGATCCCACCAGATTGAAAGAACATTTTGTTCATGAAGTTCCCTTCTCGGCTGTGGCTGGGGTCCTTCCCCTTTTACCAAACCATTGTCTACGACGCTTAACATTTCGATAAAAGATCCATTTTTCGTCGCCAGTCACAAGTCTATCCAAAAAGTTGAAACAAGTTGGCGAGAATGGCGAGAAGAGCAGATGTCAACTCAGGATTTGAGCTTGTTATCGGGCAATTCATGAAACACGCATTTTCCAAGTTTAGAAACTTTTCCAAGTTGTTGAAGATGTCGATGAACAGTTGTATGGTTTGAAATGAGAACCACTGCCAAATCCTCGACTGATAAAGCAGGATTTTTCTCGAGGGCTGCTTCAAGAATGTTTTCATCAAACTCAACTGGACGTCCGGTTCGATCTTCATCTTCAAGGGTGAAATTTCCACCTCTGAATTTTGCAAACCATCTTCTGCAAGTTCTTTCATTTACACATTCCTCACCATAAAGTGAGTGAATGTTTCTAGCCGCTTCGGATGCTGAGTTTCCTTTCTTGAACTCATAAAGCATAATGTGCCTCAAATGATTCTTGGGTACTTCCATGTTAGCAGGGTTTTAATCAAACAAAATTTAATTTTATTCTTCTCTGAAATAGAATTTGATCGGTTTAAATGTATCTAAACATAAAAATAATGTTCAGCTCTATTAGACATTATAAAATACTCTTTCAATTTCGTTCATTTTAACAAAAAGACAAAATTCGGACAGAACTTATGAGATGACCTGATAGACACTAATTCTCTTCACTGTTAGATCTTTGATCCATAGTGATCATTTTCATGTACCTCAAGCATTGTTTAATTAGTAATTGATGTGTTTTGTATGAACGCATTTTTATTAATACGCTTCAGTTACACATACCATAAATGGTATTATACAGTTGTTATTTCCTTCCAGCGCGGTTAGAACGTTCGCATTCTGACCATAAAAACACAGGTTCGAATCTCACCATGGTTGATTCGTCAGGAAGAAGACTTCCTGATGTTATCAGACTGGTGGGATCGATCCCAGCGTGCGGCACCTTTGGAAAGTGCTTGAAAACCATACTACGGACTGACGCAAGCTTTGTAAGTGAAATTGGGTAGACTGAAACCTTGGCAGTGTCGATAGCTATACTAGCACGAAGTCTCAAGTCATCGTTGCCGAGAGCTTCAGCGTGCTGGCCTTGTTCAAATTGTTGATCACGCTAGATAACGTGCTCATTCCCAGAAACTGTAACTGAGTTCTGATCAACATAATTTCAGTATAAACCACAGGTGGTCTCTGGGAGGGTTGAATAAACACAAGTATGCCTGAGCAAGCTTCTGCAACAGTGATAGACCATCCGCCTTAGTGGAGGGGTACCCATGAATACGAGTGGCCCGCTATACATATATACATACATTCTATTTAGTCTTTTAAGTTAATTGATATGTCTTTTTGTCAGGGACGTGATTTGTTGAATGCTTTTCAATTCCTCATTATGCGCAATTATATATAGCTTTATTTGATTTTTAGAGTCACGCTTTATTGTTGGTAACTTTCCGACATAGATTTATTTTGGAACGTATTTCAAGATTCCGTAAGACAGATGATGAAAATTGATGTTACTTTGACGGGTGTTACATATATTAGCTGATGGGAAATAGGAAGTTCGAAAGGAGTTGGGGAAAGCGAAATAAGAAACCAGTATAACAGAAATTACACTTAAAACTAAATAATTCATCAGTGCAGTGATGAAATCTATCTGCGAATCTAAAACTAACCTGAAATTTAAATGACGATTGCAATGAAAATATTTACGGAAAGTGCTTAGGGAAGCATTTTCACGGTGATAGGAAAGTGATTGAAGCTGAAATGCCAGATAAGGACCGATAAGATTAGACATTCTTATAAAGGTTTTACCGATTTTAAATATAAATTAAATTTAGGTGTCTAATGAATCTTTTTTTCTTTTTCTTTCTGATTTGGCGGAAATTTGGGTGATATTATTTTTCACACATAATTGCCATTATATAAATAATGGGATCCAATAGAGAAATAAATAAATTCTCACTAATAACAGTGATTTATTCACTGTTGACTTTGATCCGTCTTAATGAAACACCCTTATATATAAACCGTCTTAATGAAACAGCCTTTATATTACATATACTTCCTAATACATTTTCAAAGCGCTAAAACACATGAGGCCAGCATAATTGAGGGAACACTTTTGTTTAAAAAAATAAATTATTTTCTATCTCTCTCTCTCTCTCTCTCTCTCTCTTATATATATATATATATATATATATATATATATATATATATATATATATATATATATAATCAGATGTGGATCTGTTCATGCGTTATTTGTGATTGATTAATTTTGTGAGTTGGAGGGGAAGAAGTTTTCTTCTGTGTTTTTTGGGGATGACACTCACATGTATATAGATACATGCATACATGAGTACATACACAACATATGTATAATCTTGGGTTTGATTTGTTACGCATTCATACATACGAGCCACGTATTTACGCAACTTACATTCTGTCTATTTCGATGTCAGGATTGTAACGATTCATATGTAGCAATGTTCTCTTAGTAGCGGGATGAGGAGGATGGCTTTGACGTTTTACAGATCAGTTGTTTGCACCGGTAAATATAATCACATGTACTCAAACATACACACACATATAGACGCAATGACGCATACAAACATATGACTCATTGATCTGGGACTACTAACACCACAATTTAAGTTGTGTTCTCTCTGTAGACATGGTGCTGATGCTTGTATTTTTTACATTTTTTACCGCCATAACTGTGGCTGTGTTAATGAGGATTGTTATCATCTTAATGTTAATATTAGTTGTGATATAATTATGGATATATTGATAATCATTGATGTATAAATCGGGATGCCAAGGACATAACCGCTAAACTGAATTTAGACCAACGATAAATCGCATAGCTGTAAAACAAGCATTCATATCAGCAAAATACCACAAATCTTACTTCGAAGGAAACCCCACATTCCACCTAATCAACCCAGCAAAAATGAATTAGGAAAGTAATCAACAGCATATTAGAATACATCAACACGAAATTAAGGAAAACTCTAAAACTAAATCAATGAAAAAGACCCTAGCCGTCACCGACTGGTTGGCAGGAAGACATAGCAAGAAAAAAGATACCCTCATCCAATTTGATATAGTAAACTCCCCCCCCTAAAAACTAGCACAGCAGCATCTAGAAATCTCCGATGATGGAATAACAATAAGCAAACACTGCCGGAAATCTTTCCTATTGCACAACAACGAACCATGTCAAAAACAAACAACTTGTTTGATGTAACTATGGTTAGTTATGATGGAGCATGATTTGCGAACTGATAGGTATTCTTATTCTTTCATACCAAGATAAAATACTAAAGAAATAACATGGGCCTGTAAAGAGACGATGGCTTAATCCTAATTAGAGAACCCAATTTACCCTAAAATAGATATATTGAGAAAAAAGATAATAAACGTCTTAAAATGATTAGATTCAAAACATAAAAAAAATACCTTACCATTAACATGGACAAGAAACTTACAAAAAGAATAATGTCACTCTCGCATACATTAACACATCTTCTAATCATCCACTTCAATTATAAAGCATACACCTAAATCTATCGGCCGCAGGCTATCAGATAACTCATCCAACATAGACGTTTCAAACGAGAAAAACACCATATAACAGCGCACTAAATAAAAGAGAATACATGCAAGATCTAGAATGCACAATACCACAACCAAAACAAGAAAAAAATTTAAAAAAAAATAGAATTTGGTTTAACCAATCATGCAAAAAGTCTATAAGAAAAAAATTGGCATAATATTCGTAAATATAATAGAAAACAACATTTCTGCAAAAATACCTTAGCAAAAACATTTAACAAAAACAACGTAAAAATATCTATAGCTGAACTAAGAATATAACGCAAATAATAAAAAAAAACACAAGAAAAAATAATAATCCCTAATGCATGTGCAGAGAGAAATCCAAATGATCAATACAAGGAAATACCTACAAGTAAACATAGTATACAAAGCTAAGGGTAAACAACACTACCATGCACTATATTGGTGCAACAGAAGGAACATTCAAACAAAGAAAATACACCCACGACTTCTCATTCACCAACGGGAAATACAACATAACCACACTATCTAAATACATATGGCATCTGAAAGACAGAAACATCAGACGAAAAAATTATGAAAACCGTACCTGCCTAAAATAACATATCAAGGATATGCCTAATTTGATTGTAAGAAAAAGTCAATAATCAGCCACACATAACAAAACAAATAATAAACAAAAATTGGAAATAATCTCAAAATATAGACAGAAAACAAATATCTACTATCACAATTCAAAGAAAAACAAACAAAAAAAAAACTACCACCACCCGCACATACACAATCAGCGCCATAATAATTAGCATGACTATCACAAAAGAAATAACCGTTAAGACACCAACATTATTATTTTGTGACTATGACTTTCACTATTAATATTGTTGTTTCCACTTTAAGATCAATTATTCATAACAACCACTAACACCATTAGTAATATTTTTATCATTATTTTTATCATTGTTATTATGACTATTAATGTTACCATTATTATCATAATTATTAAGATTACCACAACTATTAACATCATTGCCATTGTCATTATTATTTTTTATTACATCATTTATTTTATTAATTCATTATCTATTTATTCTTTATTCCTTTTATTGTGTTATCGTGATTATTATTGCTTTCATCATGATTACGGATAACTTTACAGTTGTTCAAAAACTATAACTCATCAATTATTATCATTATATCAACAATAATATCACGATTCATACTATCATGATAACAATCGTTAAAAACAGCCATAGTTTTGGTGGTAAAAAATAAAAAAAAATTAAAAAAATCTTCACCATGTCTGCAGACAGAATCCGGATCAATGAATCTACATATGTGTGAATGTGTTGAGGTGTCAACATATGTATGTATGTGTGAGTACATGAGAGTATGTCTGTCGGTGCAAACAGCCGACATGCAAAAGGTCAAAACCATCCCCACCTGCTGCCTACTAAGAGAACATTGCTACATTTGACTCGTTACAATCGTGACATCGAAATAGACAGAATCAAAGTTGCGTAAATACGTGTGCTCGTACGTGTTAATGTTTAACTACGACTAACCTAGGGTTATGAATATCGGTGTGTATGTACGAACTAACATGAATATGTCTGTATGCATATGTGTCTATGCATATGTGAGTGTTATCCCAAACAAACACAGAAGAAGAAAAAAAAAATCCCCCGCCACTACACACAAATAATCAAACACAAATAAAGAATAAATAAATCCGCTTTTGAAAAATAAAACAGTTTTTTTCTGAAGATCACGAAAGCGTGAAACCCGGGTTGCAAACTACTATCAATGCGACTGCACACACACACACACACACACACACACACACACACACACACACACACACATATAAATATATATATATATATATATATATATATATATATATGGTTCATTCTCCCGTCGTATTCGGGGATCAACAGAAAGCCCAGACACCAGCAAATATGATTTGATTATAGTGCTGAAATCTTTGTGCTAAACTGCCAATTTTTTATATATATATATATATATATATATATATATATATATATATATATATATATATATATATAGGGACAGATACATACACACACACATATATATATATATATATATGTGTGTGTATATATATATATATATATATATATAGGCATCCACAAATAGGCTGTTTCTCTGTAACACAGCTCATCAGTTTGGCTGATCTTCCGGTTGCCTCTCGCTGTATTGGCGTCAGTCGGAGAATCTACCCGCGCGTCTGGGATGAAGGTCAATTTAAGTGTTCTTTTGTTTTTTTTTAGATAACTGAGACAACTCAATTCGTTTTATCGTTGAGTATTTCATTAGTAGCATTAATCGTCACTGTTTACAAACTCACTCTTCTTCCCCAGAGAGCTCAGCCCTGATAATTTTTCAGGAGCATATTACATGGTGGAGAACAATAAATTCGTTAAAAAGTACTACATTTATGGTTGCTCATGCAACAATCGTCACTTTATTATAGTGATTTGTAGATTTTTAGTATTTATGTCGGAAAGTTATTAATTCAAATATGTGTTAAACAGATAAAACATGCAATTCCGTATGAAGACCTGCTAAAAGATGCACAGTTAAACGAAAATTTCGTGATTTCCAAAAAAACTTTATTGCGCTTCCGCACATGAATTAAATGTAAAACATAAAGTTATTTTCAAATAATAATTTTATCATCCAATGTTTCTGTAATATCATAGCAGCATATACAAGGATTTAATATCACTATCAACAAATATATGATATCATTATAAAAAATAAATTTTATATATTAACGGTTTTTAATTGATATATATCTTTTCAAACATAGGAAGATGATGTTGATTTCTACACAATGGCTATATTTTCGAGACTCTTCTAATATTACACTCACATGCATACGCAAAGAAATAATAACGAAGAAATACAAAACAAACAAGAGAAATCGGTCATTATGCATATAGATACGTTTTTCATGATATTTGTCTTAAAAAATATGACACACATATGCCACTACTCTGATGAAGTCTTAAGTAAATTTACAAAAATAACTCCGAGAGAAAGTAGAATTGTATTTTTTTCGGCCAATCACCCCATTCGGGTTATTTAAAGACAGCAAATATTTTTAGATAGTAAGAAATATTTTGAGATTTTAATGATTTTTACCGATAGAAGCCCCACTAATTAAACCATATCTGGGGCGAAGAGGTCGGTTCATCTATTTCCCAAAGTTATTTGTAAGTAAATGAATATAATGAAGACGAGTGGAATTGGAACTCGGCCCTTTGATTTTCAATTCCGACATGTTATCCATTACACCATCCGCATACCCACCCTTACAGTACCTGATATTCTCAAGCGGTCACCCATGAAGGTGTTGACCGGGCTCGATGTTGGTTAACTTAGCTGATCGTACGAGAAGCGGATTTTCAACGCGATATTTCCATAAGCCTAGACAAAGTAGGAAGGGAAATCGAGACGAATGGGCGCACCATTGATTACAAGACAATTGAAAATATTGTTGTCAGCAAGAGAGAGGCCAAACGTTGTTGTGATTGTAAGCAACATTATTCCGATTGGCCAATTTCAGACGAATTTCGTTCTTTGTTGCCTTTAATCTGTGCAAATGGAATACCATGAACCGAACATGTGAGCAAAAACGGGGTTTTGGAGAAAATTGAACAAAAAAGAAAGTAATTATTAAAATTAGGAAGAGACAGTTGACATTTCTGGGGTAAGTAATGAGGAAGGACAGGCATGCGAAATTTGGTACTCACAGGACAGATTAAAGGAAAGAGGGACTGAGGAAAGCAGCTGTGAATTTGATATTGAAATACGCACGGACAACTAAGATATTCTATTCGGAACATCTCTTTCTTTTTATGTACCGTTTACCTTCGGGGTGTAGGCGATCATGCTTCTCGACTTCCCCCTATCCCTTGTTTCTCTCAATAAGATTCGTCCCTCTTCCACCTCTACCAGACCACAGGTACATCATGCATTGCTTTCACTTTTCTCTCTTTCCCTCTATTTGATCTTTGAGTATCAGATTCTCTGAAATTTCCCAGAAAATTCATTTGACTCTTCCTGATGTTAAGCATATGCTTCCTCCTTGATGCATCCTCTCCAAAACCTCATCGTTGCTCACACGATCAGTCCATGATATCCTTAGCATCCTTCTGTAGAACCATACCTACGTTGCCTCGTGAGAGTTTCCAACATTCGCGGCCGTAAAAGAGGGTAGATGTCACACCAGTACAGTACTCTTTTCTTAGTTGCCAAAGAAATTCTCCTCTCTCTCCGTACTCCGCCAAGCTTTTTGAATGCGTCCTTGGCCATCTCAGTAAGTCTTCGGATCTCAGCGTCGCTTTACCGTCCCCCTTTGAAACACTTCCCAGATATTTAAAATCCGCACCTGCTTGATTCGAGTGTCCCCGACCTGTAAATCGCATTTCAGGCTCATCCTTTTACTGATAACCAGGCATTCTCTTTTTTTTTCTTTTTATAGTTTATGCTTAGTCCTTTCTTCTCGTTCTCCTGAGCTGTCTTCTGTGGGAGGTTTTGTCATTTCTTTCCCGTGTCTTCTATCACTACTCTGTCTTATGTTGTAAGATTGTGGACGTCAATGCGTAATCCTGGTAGGACTTTCAATTCCATCAGAATTGTCAGGCTATATAGGTTGAATATGTCCGGTGAGAAGACGCATCATTGCCTTACGCTGCTTTCTATTTTTTTATATCCGCTGAACTCATACTCTCTGTGCATGCCCGCCGTTTGCTGCCAGTATAGGTTCTTGATTATTCTCATATCTTTACCAAATATATCAAAGTTGCTGAGCAGTTCCATCACATCCTTGTGGCGTACTTTGTCAAACGCCTTTGCGTAGTCTATAAAATATAGGGACACGTACTTCTGCATTTGTATCGTTCTTTCTGATAACATTATGAGCATGCATATCGCCTTCATTCTTCCGGTGTCTTTAACGAACCCACAGTCGTCTTGTCCTATCTATGGGCTGATACTGCTGCGCGTTCTATTCACCAGAATACGGATGATGAATTTTGTTACTTGATTCATTAGGCTGATTGTTCGGTGGAGTTCACATTCGTTTGCGCCTGGTTTCTTAGGCAGTTCTATGAAAATAGATCTGCTGAAGCCTTCCAGTATATCTACACTGTTGTAGATTTCATTTAATATTTCGGTGATCTATGCCAAAGTCATCTAAGGGTGTCAGCATTTCCGTTAAAATTCCGTCTGGCCCTACTGCTTTGTTTCTGTTCAATTTTGGCCAGTGGAGCTACTACTTCGGTTTTTTAAAATTTCAGGTCCGTCGGTAGTTCTGTGTATTGCCGGATGTTCTTTTTCGTCGTGAAAGTGTTCTCCAGTATACTTGCTCCAGCGTTGGAGAATTTCTTTCTCTAATATGTCTTTCCTCCTGTGATTTTAAGCTGCCTGTTGACGGGCATGTCTTCTATCCTGTTAGTTGCCATATTTGTTTATGCATATCTCTTTGGTGCTGATACTCAATCTCCCTGTTTCTGCATATTTTTTGTTTAGCAACTCTACTTTAGCCTGCCTGCATTTGGTCCTTATTTCCTTGTGTAATTTTCTATATTCTGTACCGAATTTTGGCAGAGTTTTCTGTATTCTTTCCGTCATGGTGAGAATCTCATCAGTCATCCATTTTTTTTTCTTCTTCGTACATTCTCGTTTGGGATGATATCGTTTGCTGATGTCACTAATGTGTCATTTAGTGCGTCCCATTTCGAGTTTCCATTGTACCCTCGTATCTTCTTTTCACATTGTCCATCTATTTTTCTTTCGGGTACGGGTCTCTTAGGAGTTTGTAGTATTGTGATCTTGGTACTGCGTTAGGTTTCTTTAGTTTCCGCAGTTCCACTCTTAACTGGGCATTGATCGCTTCCGCAATCGGCGCTTGTGTAGGATTTGCAATAAACCATTGCATTACTGAATATGTTGTTGATAGTTATGTAGTCAATTTTTAAATTCTCCTCTTGGTCCTGGGCTCCTCCATTTCCATCATCTTCTCGGATCTACTTGGAACCATATGTTGGCTATTACCTGTTCATTGGTCGTGCTCGATTGGATTCATTCTTCTTCACGTTCGTTGCGGGTTCCTCGTCCGAATTTTCCGGCTATAGCCCCTGTCCTCTCCCTGCCTACTTTGGTGTTTAACTGACCCATGATAATGATTCGAGTTTAGCTAAATTAACATAAAATTCAAATTGTAACTTCAAAGAATCGCTTTTTCTATATGCAAAAGAGGTAAAAATCATGGAAGAGTTAACAATTAAAAAGAGATAAATAACTCTCAATAAATCAATTATGAGCCCGGCCTCAACGTGCATTGATCAGAAATTAAAGCATTCTTTTTACTATAAAAGAAATATCAACGTATTCCTACAAACAAAAAGACATCCTTTCTAAAAGCTAATTAAAAGAAACAACTTGTTTCACAGAGCATTTTAACACTTCCTACATTATATCCAAAAGTGAAACCACTTGTACGAATGCTATCAAAATATAACAGAAAGCATAATTACAATGCATTGTTTCTTTCAATGAATACTTATGGAAGAGGGATTGCCGGCCATGCAGCGGTTATGTTAAAAGCTTTTTGTGTCATTCTCCATTATACACTGCGTGCCAAATTATTATCAGGATAATTTTTTTCTAATATTTCAAAAAACCATCCAATCAATTCACACAAAATTTTCACTCAATGTTGGAAGCACTGATCTGCGCAATCACTGAAATTTTTGTACTGATCTGCGCAATGTAAACAAACTGGCGCCATATTTGTTATCAGCACTGTGATTTGAGCGTGCCAAATTATTAGAAAAGTATAAGAATTTAGTGAAATGATATGCCGTAAAAGCAGTTTAAGTGATGCTGAAAAGGAAATTATCACCTCAGAACTCTCAAAAGTTAAATCTACCCTAGAAATTTCTCAAATGATAGGGAGGTGTTATCAAACAGTGAAAAAGTTCACCGCCGACTCTACACAAGTACGCAATAGGGCAGATACAGGCAAACCGAGGGTTATTTTACGTCGTCTCATGTCACGACTTAAACGTGAGGCTACGAAGAACCCTGGAATTACCAATCAAGATCCTTTTCTAAAAGTCGCGGTGTCGGTATCTGGGATCCAGTCAAACTGTATCTGAAGCCTCCGTTGAAGAAATCACATTCAAAATCGAGGGAAATGGGCCGAGGACATTATGAAGATTGACTTCTCTAAAGTTTTGTTCACAGACGAAACTCGAGCAACACTTGATGGGCCAGATAGATGGTGCAAAGGCTGGGTAATGAACGGACAGAATCGCCATCAGAGTTTGAGACGCCAACAAGGCGGTGGAGGCATAATGATTTGGGATGGAATTATTGGAAAAACCTTAGTGGGCCAATGGAGAGTACCAGATGGCGTCAAAACGACTGCTGATGCATACATAGCGTTTATGAATGAGCATCTTGAGCCGTGGATGAAAAGGTAAAGAGTTGTCTTCAGAAGAGCCATTGATTTTATGCAAGATAATGCTCCCTCACATGCTGCTCACAAGACTACTGAAAATTTCAAAAAGTTAGGCTTCGATGGACCTCAAAAAATGAAGTGGCCAGCAAATTGTTCGGATTTGAACCCAGTCGAAAACCTTTGGAGAATCATGAAACGAAGACTGTACGCCAACGTGCGACAATTTAGGAGCAACGCTTAGTTGTGGGAAGCAATTCTTGACATATCTCGCGGCATTACAGCAGGTGATATCCTACAATTAACAAATCCTATTCTTCAAATAATTTCAAAACAGTGAAAGCACATTCCCTATTAATTTATTTAAAACTGTCCCTTTTTTTGTATCTGCTATTATTTGTTTGATTATCTTATTTATTAGCTTCTTTTGATCCTAAACATTGACGTTCAACATGAATAACATTTTTGTTTGCTCAATTCTGGGAATTTTACTAAACATTTCTAATAATTAGGCACGCTCAAATCACCGTGCTGATAACAAATATGGCGCCAGTTTGTTTACATTGCGCAGATCAGTAATAAATTTCAGTGATTGCGCAGGTCAGTGTTGCCAAACTTGTGTGAAAATTTTGTGTGAATTGATTTGACGTTTTTTGAAATATTAGAAAAAAACGTTATCTCGATAATAATTTGGCACGCAGTGTATATCTTATATATATATATATAAAGTATATATATATAATTTGCTATTATAAATTTTTAAAATAAAAACAACTTTCAAAATTTTTAAAAAATTTTCAAATATATATAAAAAATATATATATTTATATTTATTATAACATTATCAGGAGTTTTTGCCGTGTAATGAAATATGATTTTTTACAGGAAAAATATTTTCAGATTTTATGTAAAATATATTCAAATAAAATGGAAACAATATTTTACAATTAATTAAATTGGATCTTCATGGCGACGAAATTGCAAAAATCGCAGATATCTTCCATAAAAATATAATCTAAATAGAATTTTATTAATATATTTACATTATTCCTATAGAAAAAAAATATTGCACAAAAGAAAATATTATTGAATTTTTATATATAATTTTTATTATAAAAATACAAGAAAAGCTATCTTAGATAAACAGGTCCTGAAATTAAATAGTGCAGTAATTTATTTTTAGAGCGCCTGCGTATTGCTTGTTTTCTGTTGTTTTTTATGAACAGTGTTAAATCTCCCAAAACATATGTTTATTTTTTTAATTAAATATAAATATATGATATATATATATATATGAATATATTCAATATATATATATATATATAAAATATACAATATATATATATAAATGTATAACAGACAGAGGCAAAGAAGTGATTCAAGTTTTTCTTTATACAAACACACACACAAATATATATATAACATGTGAACAACATTTCAAATTGTTTGTCTCAAAAAAATAATTAAAATTTTTGTTGTATGATAAAATAAAGAACAATTTTAAAACATATATCAATCTAACATTTTTGAAATTTAAATTACATAAATCGTTGTTTAAGAGTTTTTTAAATTTCAAATTTTTTTTTTTAACATTGAAATAAATTTCATTTTCATGAACGAACCCAATAATCACTTGCGTTTGAATAAGCGAATAATTTCAACCATTTTGCATCGAAACGATGCTGGCATAACTTTGATTTCGCTAATGCCACACTAAAAAAATGAACATAAATGTTTAAGGAGAAAATACATTGAATGTTAATAAAATTAAAAAACTATGATTTTAAAACGCATAAAATATTATATTGCATTGCCATCTTTATGTGAACCCATTATTCATGAATGTAACTTAAATTAATCAAATACAAAAGATGCATCCTCAAAGAGGTCAGCCATAAATTAGAAACTTGTGACGTGTCGAATGCCCAATGATGAAGACATCTGAACACCCACTGAAGAAGATTTTAACATAAACAATAATTTCTAAAAATACCATCCTAATTACATTTAAAAAAAAAAAAAGAACCTTCATTTTTTTTACAAAAAAATTTGATTTTTGATTTTAAATCAAATTGAAACGTGTTTGAACAATGGCAGTGGATCCAAACATAATTGAAAATGTGTTTCTGTTTATGCCTGTTTTTTTTCTCTCAATGTCTTAGGAAGCTTTAATAAAATTGAAACGTGTTTGATTGATTTACGTTTCTCCGCATTGAGATTTTTATCAATTGTTGGATTATTCTATAAATGTAAAAATTTATCTTTAAATTATGTACAAACAACAGAACACATAAACCCCCTCATATATATATATATATATAAATATATATATATATATATATATATATATATATATATATATATATATATATATTAAAGAATATATATGATGTTTATTATATAATTTTATTTATTTAATTCAGTGAGTATGATAGAAACCTCAAAAGAATGTTGATACTTTTGTATGAAAAATCTGTTTCATTTTTATATTTGGGACTCATCAGTTTTGAGCATCCACTACCAAAAATTGCCAAAATTTTTCTGAATTATTTTGATTTTTCTATTTTTTCGATGAATTAGGAAAATGAATAATTTGATCAAATAAATAATTTACTAATTTTTATCATCGCATTTGAATTATTAAATAAAATTGACCTTCATTAAATTGAGAAATAAATTTTTACTCCAGAAGGCACAGCCAGATGGTGGGTCATCTCCTGTTTCATTTGGAGTTCCGCCACGGAAAAATGTTAATAAAAAAAAAGTTGAGTTTGATTTGGAATGATTCAATAAAAATTAGAAAGTTGGAACCTATTCATATGATGTTACTGAAAATTTTCGTTTAATTTCTTTAGGTTTTTACATTTCCTATGAACATAAAAATTTGTTAACTGATGAGTCCCAAATATTTTTTTTTTTTGCCGTCCAGTCTTTTTGCATTCTTTTCGAGGTTTTTATAGACTCGATGAATTATTTATTATATATATATATATATATATATATATATATTATTTTTATGTGATAACACGACGCGGAGTTAAAACACAAACAAATAATTCATATAACATATAAACTTTAAAAACTAGGTCTTTATTAATTTTTTAATTTTTAAATGGAAAAATTAAAATATTTGGCATTTAAAAAAAAGTTGGATTTGTATAAATTATAACAATATTGTTTTATTTTAATTTTTTAATTTTATTTAAATTATTTATTTTTTTTTTTATATATATATATATATATATATATATATATATATATATATATACACTATAAACAATTATTTTACCTAAAAATAAACCGTAATAAAATCAGAATTAATCTATGATCAATTTGAATTTTTTGATCACTTCATTTCATTTTTATTTCATTTACATATAACCACCAATAGATCTCTTTTTTTGTTTAACTTTCAATGAAGATATTTCAAATTGATAATCCATTTCAATTTTCATTTCTTATATTTTTTCATTTTTATATTTATTTTATATTTTTATATTGTATTTTTTGATATTTATTGGATTTCAAATTACCCATCATTCTTTAATTTACGCCATTATTCAGACCATTTTCTTTTTTTTTTTCATTTTATATTGCCTAAACTCATTTGGTGATTGTAGAAAAATAATTCCAAGTTTTTCAGTAGAATCAATATAAAATTTAACATCGTTAGCGAAATATATGCTCGCTCGGTATACAATAACTTCAGTCATATACTGACTGTTTAAAGGACAGTTCATTTTTTCAACAGTTTAAATTAATATTTACGCTGTCTTTGTTGGAAATATAAGTGTTTAACATAATATTACTATGTTGGAATATGTCTTTATCTTTTCTTAACGCAACTACAACGGATTTTGTCGTCATTTTTGTTGAAATAATTTTAGTATTGGTGAATGGTTAAAATTATACCATCAGATACATATTTTTTTGATATAAAAAACAAGACATAAACAATTGTGTGTGTGTTTGTGTGTGTGTGTGTTTTGTGTGTGTGTCACATTGTAAAAATATATACTATAAGTTTTAAATATCTATACATACAATTCTTATAAATTACATTGTAATCAAAATAATGTAAAAATGCAGAAAAGGTTTAAAAAAGAAAAGAGGACATAAATAATAAAACAATTCTTTTATAAAATTCTTAGCCTTTTCTAACTTAAAACCTGAAAAGAAAAATTAATGAATAAGAAAAGGAACATTTTTTTCCGTCAGTTCAATAAAACTAAAATATCGAAGGCAAAGAATAATAACAAAAACACAAATAGTTATAAAAAAAAAAAATATTCCTTTAAATAATATATAATATAATATTTATGTATATTATGTTTGCTTATTTTTTTTAAATATATAAATATATATATATATATATATATATATATATATATATATATATATATATAAATATATATATATATATGAAGCCCATAAGTTCGTGTCAAATTAAAAAATTATAACTTTATTTGTGTTTGCGTTTAGAAATAATTTGAAAAAGGATTAGAAAGAAATAAAATATATTTTTTTTTTTTTATTCAAATTTTATTTAAATTTCCACATGTCCTCCATCATTAGCAATACAAAGAAAAATACGAGTTTGCAGTTCACGGAAAATTTGCCATCTGATTCAACATATTAATGCCTCAAATCACATTATTTATTTTAATATATCAAATCTTTACCGAACTATGTTTAGTAAAATACACAATTTTTTTCAAAAATTGAAACTAAAAAAATTATTTTGGAGTTAATTTGGCGAACGTGAAAAAACGACAATAAAAAAAAAAAGGTTTCCGATCCAAAAATTAGGGTTTTTATTGATAAAGATTTTCACTAACACGCAACAAATTGATAAGAGCTCCATCTTGTTGAAATAAAATTTTAAAAGCACATTTTTGAAATATAATATTTCTCTCTCTTTATTCTCTCTATATATATATATATATATATATATTTATATATATATATATATATATATCATATATTGAATATTTCTTTTGTTGAAAACGGAATTACGGGATTCTTTTTTTTTAACTAATGCTTACATTTGGGTTTTGATATAGTTCCATAACACAAAACGTTTATAGCCTGAATTCTTTCTAGCATATAATTCAAAGGCCGTTTTGAATTTTTTTTACGAGAAAGGTGGTGAATTTGCTAAATTTCTCTTATCTGAAAGCAGAGGAAAAGAGAAACTCAGTTTAATGGGTTTTTAGATATTAAAATCTTTGGGGACAACAATTTTAATTTTTTATTTTTTCCATTTGATTCAATTTTGCAGTTACATCCAGTATTATTATTATTATTATTATTATTATTATTATTATTATTATTATTTTATTTGATTGATTTCTGGTTTACACATTTCTTTCCGGGTCCCGCCCAGGGACCTAAGGTTAGAAATGGCATCATGACACTTTCCACTGACAAAAAAAAAAAAAAAAAAATTAATTAGAGATAAAGCCCTTCGTAAAGTGTGGGCTGTACTTGTCAGAACAATTTTTTGTATCTCCTTGAGGCATGGACTTCCAGGAATCCCTTCAATTAGTCTACTGCAATCTTTTTTCCAACCAGTCCTAGGGCTCCAACTACAACAGGGATTGTTGATGTTCCCATGTACCACATTTCTGAGATTTCGATTTCAAGGTTCTTGTATTTTGACAGCTTTTGAATATCTTCAAAGATACATTGCAGTCTGCAGGGACTGCCATATCAATAAGGATGCATCATTTTTGTTTGTGGTCTTTAATAACAATATCTGGGCGGTTGGTTCTGATTGTTCTGTCAGTGTGTATTGTGTAGTCCCATAGAATTGTTACAGGTCCTATCTCCGTAACCTGGTCTGGGTGGTGTTCATACCAGTTTCTTTCAGTTTCCTTCCCGTAAAAGTTGCAAATTTTCCAGTGCAGATATTGGCCCACTCTGTCATGCCGGCTTTTATATTCAGTGGGTGCCAATATCGTGCAACCTGATACAAGATGATCAATCGTTTCTAGATATTTATTACAGAATATGCATTTTGAGCTAACACAATATATCAGTATATGTGCTTGATAATTCCAAGTTAACAAGCAATTGTCCTGTACAGCAAAGATAAAAACTTCAGTTTCAGCTTTCAACCCTGCACTACGTAGCGACTGATGGGTACGGGTTTTTTCTACGTCAGCTTTTTTGGTACCGGTAGAGTATTGGCCATGAAGCGGTTTATCTTGCCATTGTTTCTGTATCTGGTCGGATGCATTTTTCTTTGCATTCGTTTTAAAGTATTTTGCAGCTTCAGCCGGTGTACTGTGCTTTACTTGTATTTCATTTGAAAATACATTTTGAATTTGTTGGCTTCCTTTATTACGGAGTAAAGACGCTTACTACCTTCATGTTCCTTGACGCATACCATCATCCAGTCTTCTGTAGTTTCCAAGTATCTTTGGAGGCCAATTGTTGTAGTTTTGTAGGACAGTTCTAGTTGAACTAATCCTCTGTCTCCTTCGGATCTGGGAACATACGGACGATCAACATCAGCTTTGGTATGATGAATGCGGTCGCAAGTGAGAAGCTTTCTCTTTTTGGCGTCGATTCGCTTAATTTCAGCTATGGTCCAATTAAGGGCATTAAAGCTGTATTGCACTAAAGGGGAAGCCAAGGTGTTTATGGGTGACATTCTTTTTCTTTCTTTTTTTTTTTGAGTTTAGCTCGGTATTTAGTACCAGACGTACACGCCTGTAGTACTCCTTTCTTACCTTCTCCTTTATTGGGGGGGTTATGCCATCTCCTTACCTAAATCCTAGGTACATATAAACTTTATCATGTAAAGGAATGTATTTGGTTTAACAATGCTTAATAGATATTGGTATAATCCATATTTACTAAAAAGTAATGGTGCAGTTTGGAACATAGTATATTAGGTGAATTAATATGTTGCGTATTGTCTTGTCTGCCTGAAAAAAAAAATAATACACACACACACACACACACACACACACACACACTGCACACACACACATATATATATATATATATATATATATATATATATATATATATATATATATATATATACGTTTGAAATCCTGAGGTGTAATTGAGGTTGTCTCCCTTGCTAAAAATATCAAGCGGTGGTATTTCTCTTTTGTTTTATCGTAATTTTTGTTGGTTTGACCAAGACCATTTCATCACCCCGTCTAATACCGACTAAGATACTGATCTATGACATCGGTGAAAACACATATTTTCAGCCTCGAGTCATCGCGAAAAAATATTGAGTATAAATCATTGAATAATGGATCATCGTTGTTGTCTTCATAATCAATAACATGAAAATTATGGAATTTAGAGAAAAGAAAACTCTGTTTCTTGGTGCTTGGAACGGTATCCTCCCTCAATTAAAATCCATGATTTCTATAGCTGATCTTGAAACAACTTTTATATTCATCCTAAATATTTTAACTTATTGTTTTTTTATTATTATTTTAAGATTATCTTTTAATAAATACAAGTCTACTGATCTTAGTATCGATCTTGACAGATCTATGATACAACTGCCATTTGGGTTAAAGGTTCTAATTTATACACTTGTAGAATAACAAATTGATAAAAAGGTATATTTTTCATCATTTCAAAACGGCTGACCACTACTGACCATAGTGGATAGTAAGACATGTGAGTGCGATCTTCAACCTTGAAGATTTCTATGCACTCAAAATACAGACGTGTGATGAACTTAATAAAATCAAGATATTTACATAACTAGGATATTTTTGCAACAAGCTGACGCCTTTTGAAATCGTCACTGCCTTTTTATTGTTGAAATGATCGCTAATATTTTGTCGAGATTTTAAAAGCCTTCGTTTCGTTCAATTATGGAAAGCAATCTACGAAATTTAAATTAGCTGATTTGTTTTGAAAAATACTTTGACACAAACCCTATTTTGCGGTTTAATATTATTTTTTTTAAAATTTTAGAGGACATTATTGTAAAAATATTTTACAGAAATATTTGAGCTTAACATATTTAACATATCATTGCAATAACAATCATGAATATGAAAACGTTATTAATGATAAATATACTTAAGAAATATGTAAAGAAATGAGAGCGTACAAATGAAAATATTAAATATTATATCGTTATTCATTTTACTGAAGCAGGCATTAAATTCATGGTGAGCCTTATCGACCCTTTTATGTTCCATTTGTTTGTCTCTTTCTATCTTATTATTAGGGAATTATTTGAGTCAGAAAAATAAAATTGCATCTTTATATATATATATATATATATATATATATATATATATATATATATATATATATATATATATATATATATATATATATCATTAAAGTAAAAAATATACGGAAAAAAAAAAAAAATCCTAATATGCAAGAATGCTGTTTTAATGTCAATATGAATGTAAACGTGAAATTCGGTCTAGTAGAATCTTCAGGACATATTCATAAAAATAATTAACATTGAAGACTATATTTAATTAGAGGGAGAAATAAAATTCAAGATTGACATTAAATTAACAAAAAAAACAGAAATAATTGCATATTAAATTTTTTTTGTTTTTCCGTTATTTTTTTCATAACATTGAATCTATATCCATATTTTATATATATATATATATATATATATATATATATATATATATATATATATATATATATATATATATATATATATATATATATTTCATAATAAAAAAAGAATGGTATGTTATTTATTTACGCTAATGTTGGGGCTTAAGGTTCGTGTTAAGTCATTACTTAAAAGAGAGATATAGCAGAATTATAATATCACATTAAATTTCATTAAACTAAACTCACCTGTTTATATATTTAATGGTAACCTAGATACAGAAGACGAATATTAATCTTTCCGTTTTACCACTGTTGGCACTAAGAAAAATAAGGTAATAAATGTGTAATTTATTTTATCTTGTCATTAAATAATTTGAATTTTTAAAAAAACTTTTCAATAATTAGTGAATTACTTCAAATTACTTAAAAATTTATTCCATACAAATTACCTTAACATTATTATTAACACACTAATGCTTACCGTTTAATATGCTATCAATTATAAAAATTGAAGGAAAACAGTATAAATTATAGAATGATCAAAATTAAATTAAACACTTTAAATGATAAATTTAAAAAAGAAATAATTTGAATAAATTATGTTTAAGTTAAATATACATTTATAAAATCTCGGTATTAATTACAGTTTTCTACCGTTAATGTCTAGAGTCGTAATTAAAGATTTAAGAAGATTATCAATGATCCTTCATTGAATATAGTATGTTTGGCTGCTAGTATTCGAGTATGTCTGTCGACTTGGGCGAATAGCAATTCTCTTTTCAAAATGCCTTCTCAGATTCATATGTGCTTGTTCAAACCAACAAAATCAAAGTGTGGTTTACATTGCTTAGAATATGTTTGTTCCAGTTTCTATGTGAGAGCGCATCATCTGGTGTGATAAACAATTTTAACAAAGCCTGAACGCTCATATCGTCGGTCAATATCAGTTGTGATTTTCTGCTGGTGCGAAATAATGAAAAAAAAAATTGCAGTATTTATCTTATATTTTTCCTTATAATATAAGACAGTTTGAGGCAAAATATTATTATTTGCCCAAAGCTATAAATGACAAGAAGTTGCATAGAAGAAATACGATACATAAAAAACGTGTACCACTATATATAAAAAATATTCTGCCTTTAAATGTGTTCTATTAAAAGTACCGATAGGGGAAATCTGTTAAGAATTTTGGTGAGATTCGTCTTGTCTCATCTAAATCGTTTTCAACTTATTTTTCAAATTATTCAACGTATATATTACAGCAAGTCACTTTACACGTAGCAGAAAACGAATTCCTTTGCACAGATCTTCACAGCTTTCCATCCTTAAAATAGGTTGAATACTATGAGTCGTAGGAAACATATTGGAGTGTTTTCCTTTTGCATTTTTCACCTGCTTTAATTTAACGGTTTCCCTACAATCCTCATCCCAGGATGCAAGAGAGAAGTCTATCCTGTTATTTTAACTGATGTAAGAAGAGATGAATCCATGCCGTTCCCAGAAGTCCTTGTGCTGAGTAAACGCTATAGAAATCATTTCTGATTTTGGAAGAGGAATGTTCTGCAGTAATTCACGTATTACCTTTTTGGAGGAAATGCTGCACAGCTAAGTGAGTTTTTTTGCTGATATTAATGAGAGACCATGCAGTGGCTGTACAGCTGTTTCAGTGACTAAGCATAAAACCAGAAAGCTTAATGCTCTCATTATAACTGACGGCTTCCGAGGTTGCTCCGCAAGTGCTTCTACAGTTCAAAGATACGGATAGCACTGATACTCCATTAACGAAGAGATGAAAACGACATCAAGCACATATATTAAAGATTGTAGTTCCATCATTACTTTGAGTCATGAAATTTTAGTATGCTACTGTTGTCACTATGTTCTTACGTTGAATACAGGGTGACCTAAAAAAACGGGAATTTTTGAAGTGCCTATTGCCAGACATGAGCAAGTGGCAACACTGCGAGACAGTGACCTTGAGCAAGTAAACATTTCGCCATTTAGGACTCAAGATTAAATTCACAGTATCCAAGCTGAGATGTTGCAGCAGTCAATGAGGAATCTCAACAGCAGATTTCAAGAATGCATTCGTACAGGAGGACGCCATCTACAGAAAGTAATTTAAAAAAAAATGAAAATTCCATTATTGTTTCTTAAATGGCAAATTTAAGGTTTCAATTACTATGAATAAAATATTTTTCTTACATCACTCTTAGTTTAATTGGATTGTTAAAAGTTCCTATTTTTTGGGGTCACCCTATATTAAGACAAAGATTTTAATTGCTTTTATGAATAATATATTTTAAAGAGAATATTGTCTTATTGTGCTGCACGTTGAATTTTATCTCAGAGGATTATGTTCCTACAATTTAACAGAAAATAGAATCGGCCAGGAAACAAAATAATTCCGATTTCTTATCCCAAAAAACTATTTGCTAACCTTCATTAGATATATAATGCCCTCCTAAAAAAAACAAAAAAAAAAAAAAACTCTATCAATAATTTAAAGTAATCAGTAAAAATTACATAACCACTGTCATTATACCTACTAGCAATTCATTTAAAGAATGTGTTCTGAATATACGAGGTGCATTCAAGAACGTTTCAGCCTTTTTAGGCGTAGCAGTTCTTTAGCTCCAAAATTATTGTACTTTTAGTATATATTTATTATATATCTAGGTACCACCAATAATTAGCCGAAAAAAGAGGATACTCTAATGAGCAAATGCCCCAAATTTGATGAAAACTAAATTTTATCGTCAAAATAGTTATGTTATTATTAAGAGGAAAGTCCAAAATATTTTTTAATATTTGATTAAATTTTTTAATCCTTTTTAGAAAATTCGGAATTTTGATTTAAAACTCTTGTTTTCTTGCGTCAGCGGATGAATTAGCGTAAAGATTTTTTTTTTTCAGCTACAAACACATTGATTTGGACAGTCTTACAGAAATCAAATAATTGTGGGATTTTAAGGTCTTGTTCACAAATGAATAAAATTATTTTAGAAATGTTTTGTTAATCTTCGTAAAATAACTTTCACATGCGTTTCACCTCAATTATTTAATTTTATGAAAACTTGATAAATTCAACGAGATAGTTTTTAGAGTCTGTATTAGTTAAATGCAGATTTCTTGGAGAATCTAAATCATTTTCTTTTTTTTTTGCAAAATCGGATCCTATCTTACAGAAAATCTGCTCGGCTGCTTAATATAAAAACGCAATATAAAAACTAAGAAATTATTTAATTTGCAAAGTTTTTCCTTGCTTTTATGAATAATATATATTAAAGAGAATATTTTCTTGAAAAAAAATTTTCGATGAATTATAAGTTTATACGAGATTTGTTTTCATTTTTTACAATTTTAAGTAGAATAATTATAAAGTTTTTAATATTTCAAAACTCAGTTTTAATGCTGTAATTGTTAGGGAATATTGTTATTAAAACAAGATTTACTAAATTGAATCACATTATTACATTTTACGGGCTCTGTGTATATTTAAAATAATTTTGAATTATGTTCAGGTACCTACTACATTACTAATAAGCTTACCCGACAGCTTTTCTTATTCCAGATTGAAGAAGACGGATGTAACGCCTCTTTGAACAGGCCATACTGATATTCATAGTTAACTAGTTTGCTGAATGAAGTCGGGACGTGAAGGCAATTTGGAAGCTCGCTATACAATAAAGTTTTGTATTGAGAGAGAGAGGCATCAAAACCTTTCTCACTCTTCCTAAAGCCTAAAACCTGGTCCCTGTGACATTTGCTTGTTCCCCAAGCTGAAGGGAAACCACATGAGAAGTCATTTTGATGACATCAACATAAAGGGTTTGTGACAAGGATCCAACACAACTTTAGTTTTGGCGTCTTCAATGTGGCTCTTACAAAGTAGCTAAACTATTACAATTGCATTGATATCAGAAGATCATATTTGGACGGGGATTAGAGTTTTGTACTTATTTGAAATTAATAAAACTCACTCCCGAAAAAAATCACAGATCTTCTGGAATGCCCATCGCACGTGGATCGGAGAAAGAATAATGTCTACACTTCTTTTACTCATAAAAAAATGTTATGGCAGAATTCAAAACGGATAGCAACACGAACAAAAATATCAAAAGATTACAAATTTAGCCATTTAGAAGATCCTCAATGATAGTTTATTAACTTTGAATTATTGTATGTGAAGATGTGCTTTCTGTATTATACAGTTTCAAATGTTCTTGAAATTGTATTATATTTTTGAACTGCAAGTATCTTGGAAAACTTCAGATGCAACAAGATGAAGAGTTTCACAGAATTATGCAACAGTGTTTCTTCAGTTAGCTGTAATGGGAGCATAATCCATTTTAGCCTTATCTGCACTCACAGCATTAGCTTGCCTTTTATTGCATGGCCAGCTGCGAAGGCGAATTTTTCATTCCTCTTTGTGATTGCCATTAAATCCGCTGAGTTATATTCTCATTCTGCTTATATAATTCCCGGCTTTTGCTTTAACATTAACGAGTATATAAAGTATTAAGAGACAGAAAATCTTTGTTAGAAACAAAGAAAAAGTGCTGAGTATAATCTTTCTGTATTGCAGCGAATGCTGGATAATCTCGTCATAGATGAAGAGACTTGAGGCAAAAGAAATATGGTCCTACAGAAGGTTGCTGAGAATCACATGGATTGAACATGTTGACAGCGATGAACAATCTTAATGGAAACAAAATGGACACTTATATTTACAATCCCAGCGGTGACAGTTGAACTTTACTGGGAAATAATGAGGAAAGAGGATTTGAAGAATATGATGCTCAGAAGACACATTAAACGTTAGAACAAATTACAACCGACTTGACGATCTTCTGTAAATAGTTGGCAGAACAGGGATTAGAAGGATTAATAAAAAAAACAGGCCGACAAAGGATGGGAAGTTGTGGAGAGTCATGATATCACAAATTCTGGAGAGGCAATGTACGTAGAAGAAGAACGAACATCGTTGCGTCATCGGTTCGAAAACAGGAAATTTTGTAACGAATTTTTTTTTCCTACGGGTTTGGTATGAGGCCATTTTCAATTTAGATTTTGGATTGGAAAAGAGACGGAAAAGCAGAATTTGATCCCTTGGACTCTATATAGAGTATTTTTTAAAATTGAAAGAAAATTTCTGGCAAATATATTTTTACCATTTTATTTAAAGATTACACATCGGCCAATCGTATAAAATCCATACAGAAACACTACATATTTTATTCTCATATGACAAACTATATGCTGAAAGTTAGTATATGTTTGTGCTAGACGCATAGCTGTTAACGCTGGAACGAAAATAAATTAATTTTTATTGTCAACAAACGAAGCATCAACCCATTAATGTTCACCGTTCCATTTAAGGACAGCGTACATTAATGGCGTATTGCTAGAATATTGTAATGCCAGATTATAATAAACTTGTATCGGATTCTTTTATAAAATTCTAATAAATATCAGTTTCGTTTAATGCTATAATAAATAGAAGATTTCTGTCTATATTTCTGAGATAAGGTATTATGTACATATTTAAATTATTCAGACTATTGTCCTCATCTTTGTTGCCATGTTTATCACTTTATCCTCTGTTCCATGTGTCCTTAACGACACATGGCACAGTGGATAAAGGCGTTAGTTAGATCTAGTGACAAAACAAAAAGCGTGTGAGTTCAATACCTGGTTAAGGCAGTGTAGAACTGTCTGAGGGGAATCAACAGGAGATAACTGACATCCATTAGACATGGTACGTGGAGCTAGAACAGTCTATCCCAGCAAGCGAAATAAAGAGTTCAGTTCGACATTCCAACCACCTGAAGAAGGCCGGAGCGTACAGCAGCTGAAACGTTGTGATAAATTTGGCAACAAAGACGAGGACAATAGTCAGAATAATGTAAATAGTGCTTAGAAGATTCCATTTTATTTTTTATAAATTATGACGTATAATATTTAAACGGTTTTAGGAATATTCATGTAAAAACTAGTAAAAGAATTTCTCATAGGAAATTCATTGATGTGAAATTTATAAAATCTACTTGAAAACGTTATTCTATAATGAGTTTTTATCACACTTCCATATACAGTGTCACTTCAGAATGTGGCCGATGTTCGCTTTCCCCAACCTCCTCTCATTTTTTAGCTCTTAGCAATGTTAATTCTTTACTGTCTTTGTAACTCATTGCTCTCTCATCTATTTACACGATATCGTTAAGCACGTTATGACTGCTTGCCTCTGAGTTACTTACCTTTGTTACGTATTATGTGTGCCAAATTCTGAAAGCCTACATTTCCCATTATTTGTCGAAGATATTCCGATTTTCATTTTATGATTCTAAAGATTGCTTTATTATTTCTGTTGTAAGCTAGGAAAGGTTACTGAATTGTATAATCAAACGAAGGTTGGTAATAAACGATAATACTTAGGACAAGAACAAAACACATAAGATTCGCCAGCGGCGCGTAGAAGAAGTAGTCAACTGCACAATGAATCTCCAACTGCAGACCAATATACAGCATTTGCTACTGTATTTATGTGAATGGTGACATACCCATCCTTGTCCGTAGATATGCCACAACAATTGCCTTACAATTACACCGTTGTCACACATCGTTTTTATTTCTTTTTTATTTCCTTGAAATTTAATCATCGTTCACACATGCCTTTTTATTTCTTTTTTATTTCCTTGAAATTTCATCATCATCCACACATCCCTTTTATTTCTTTTTTATTTCCATGAAATTTCATCATCGTTCACACATCCCTTTTATTTCTTTTTTATTTCCTTGAAATTTCATCGTCGGTCCCACATCTTTTTTATTTCCTTTTCAATTTCTTCAAATTTTTTCGTCGTTCAATTAAGCTGTTTCTTTTTTATTTCCTTGACATTTTGTCGTCGTTCACATATCCTTTTGATTTATTTCTTTGTATATCTTTAAAATTTCATCATCGTTCAAATAATCTTTTTTATTTCTTTTTATTTCCTTAAAATTTCATCGTCGTTCCCATATCGTTTTTTTTCCCTTAAAATTTTATCATCGTATGGACATGGTTATTTATTATTTTTTTTCTTTGACATCACATCGTCGTCTAAGCATCCTTTTTATTTATTTTTTTTATTTCTTTGACATCACATTGTCCTCCACGCATCCTTTTTATTTATTTTTTTTTATTTCTTTGACATCACATTGTCCTCCATGCATCATTTTTATTTATTTTTTTTAATTTCCTGAAAATGTCATCATCGTTCACACATCATTTTTTTTTTAATTTCTTTTTCTTTCTTTGAATTTCCATCGTCATCCCCACACAGTTTTATATTTCCTTAAAATTTCATCGTCGTACACATATAGCTTTTTTTTTTCCTTTTTTATTTCCTTGAAATTGCATCGTAGTCTACAAATCTTTTTCATTTCTTTTTTTATTTCCTTGAATTTTCATCATCGGTTCACATCTTTTTTATTTCATTTTTATTTCATTTAAATTTCATTCTCGTTCACACATCCCTTGAGAGACGAGAGTGAGACGGGAGCAACAGAAGTTGAAGGTAACAGACAGACATACCTACAGACAGAACGAACGTAGCGAGCAAGAGTCACCGTTAGCGAGCAGGTAGACTAGAGTAAGACGTCATACAGCGACACTTCTATACAAAAGACTGTATATCTATTTTGCTACTAACCCGTATTCCTGGAACTACTAATCTGCATTACCAGTTTGTATACTTACGTTAACACATTATTTTCCTATATTCATTCGTGGCGTTAGTTATATATTGGTACCGGATTTCAACCCGGAATCCACAACACTTTTTTATTTTCCTTGAATTTTCACGTCTGTTCCACATCATTTTTAATTTATTTTTTTTAATTCCTTTAAATTTTACCATCGTTCACACATCACTTTTATTTCTTTTTTATTTCCTTGAAATCTCATCATCGTTCACATATCCCATTTATTTCTTTTGCATTTCCTTGAAATTTGATCATCGTTCACAAATCCCTTTTATTTCTTTTTCATTTCCTTGAAATTTAATCATCGTTCACACATACCTTTTATTTCTTTTTCATTTCCTTGAAAGTTCATCATCGTTCACACATCCCTTTTTATTTCTTTTTCATTTCCTTGAAATTTCATCATCGTTCACACATCCCTTTTATTTCTTTTTCATTTCCTTGAAATTTCATCATCGTTCACAAATCTCTTTTATTTCTTTTTCATTTCCTAGAAATTTCATCATCGTTCACAAATCCCTTTTATTTCTTTTTTATTTCCTTGAAATTTCATCATCGTTCACACATTCCTTTTTATTTCTTTTTTATTTCCTTGAAATTTCATCATCGTTCACACATCCCTTTTATTTCTTTTTCATTTCCTTGAAATTTCATCATCGTTCACACATCCCTTTTATTTCTTTTTCATTTCCTTGAAATTTCATCATCGTTCACACATCCTTTTTATTTCTTTTTTATTTCCTTGAAATATCATCATCATTCACACATCCCTTTTATTTCTTTTTTCATTTCCTTGAAAATTTATCATCGTTCACACATCCCTTTTTATTTCTTTTTTATTTCCTTCAAATTTCATCATCGTTCACACATCCCTTTTATTTCTTTTTCATTTCCTTGAAATTTCATCATCGTTCACACATCCCTTTTATTTCTTTTCATTTCCTTGAAATTTCATCATCGTTCACACATCCTTTTTTTTCTTTTTTATTTCCTTGAAATATCATCATCATTCACACATCCCTTTTATTTCTTTTTTTCATTTCCTTGAAAATTCATCATCGTTCACACATCCCTTTTTATTTCTTTTTTATTTCCTTCAAATTTCATCATCGTTCACCCATACCTTTCATTTCTTTTATATTTCCTTGAAATTACATCATCGTTCACACATCACTTTTATTTCTTTTTCATTTCCTCGAAATTTCATCATCGTTCACACATCCCTTTTATTTCTTTTTTATTTCCTTGAAATTTCATCATCGTTCACACATCCCTTTTATTTCTGTTTCATTTCCTTGAAATTTCATCATGGTTCACACATCCCTTTTATTTCTTTTTTCATTTCCTTGAAATTTCATCATCATTCACAAATCCCTTTTATTTCTTTTATATTTCCTTGAAATTTCATCATCGTTCACACATCACTTTTATTTCTTTTGTATTTCCTTGAAATTTCATCATCGTTCACACATCCCTTTTTATTTCATTTTCATTTCCTAGAAATTTCATCATCGTTCACACATCCCTTTTATTTCTTTTACATTTCCTTGAAATTTCATCATCGTTCACACATCCCTTTTTTTTCTTTTTCATTTCCTTGAAATTTCATCATCGTTCACACATCCTTTATTTTTTTTTCATTTCTTGAAATTTCATCATCGTTCACATCCCTTTTATTCCTTTATATTTCCTTGAAATTTCATCATCGTTCACACATCCCTTTTTATTTCTTTTTTATTTCCTTGAAATTTCATCATCGTTCACATATCTCTCTTATTTATTTTTTATTTCCTTGAAATTTCATCATCGTTCACACATCCCTTTTATTTCTTTTTTATTTCCTTGAAATTTCATCATCGTTCACACATCCTTTTTATTTCTTTTTTATTTCCTTGAAATTTCATCATCGTTCACACATCGTTTTATTTCTTTTTCATTTCCTTGAAATTTCATCATCGTTCACACATCCATTTTATTTCCTTTAAATTTCCTTGAAATTGCATCATCGTTCACACATACCTTTTATTCCTTTATATTTCCTTGAAATTTCATCATCGTTCAACATTTTTTTTATTTTTTTCATTTCCTTGAAATTACATCATCGTTCATACATCCCTTTTATTTCTTTTTTATTTCCTTGAAATTTCATCATCGTTCACACATCCCTTTTATTTCTTTTTTATTTCCTTGAAATTCCATCATCGTTCACACATCCCTTTTATTACTTTTTTATTTCCTTGAAATTTCATCATCGTTCACACATCCCTTTTATTTCTGTTTCATTTCCTTGAAATTTCATCATGGTTCACACATCCCTTTTATTTCTTTTTTATTTCCTTGAAATTTCATCATCGTTCACACATCCCTTTTATTTCTTATTTGTTTCCATGAAATTTCATCATCGTTCACACATCCCTTTTATTTCTGTTTCATTTCCTTGAAATTTCATCATCGTTCACACATCCCTTTTATTTCTTTTTCATTTCCTCGAAATTTCATCATCATTCACCAATCCCTTTTATTTCTTTGATATTTCCTTGAAATTTCATCATCGTTCACACATCCCTTTTATTTCTTTTTCATTTCCTTGAAATTTCATCATCGTTCACACATCCCTTTTTATTTCTTTTTCATTTCCTTGAAATTTCATCATCGTTCACACATCCCTTTTATTTCTTTTTCATTTCCTTGAAATTTCATCATCGTTCACACATCCCTTTGATTTCTTTTTCATTTCCTTGAAATTTCATCATCGTTCACACATCCCTTTTATTCCTTTATATTTCCTTGAAATTTCATCATCGTTCACACATCCCTTTTTATTTCTTTTTTATTTCCTTGAAATTTCATCATCGTTCACATATCTCTCTTATTTATTTTTTATTTCCTTGAAATTTCATCATCGTTCACACATCCCTTTTATTTCTTTTTCATTTCCTTGAAATTTCATCATCGTTCACACATCCCTTTTATTTCTTTTTTATTTCCTTGAAATTTCATCATCGTTCACACATCCCTCTTATTTTTTTTTTCCTTGAAATTTCATCATCGTTCACACATCCATTTTATTTCTTTTTTATTTCCTTGAAATTTCATCATCGTTCACACATCCCTTTTATTTCTTTTATATTTCCTTGAAATTTCATCATCGTTCACACATCCCTCTTATTTCTTTTTCTTTTCTTTGAAATTTCATCATCGTTCACACATCCCTTTTATTTCTTTTTTATTTCCTTGAAATTTCATAATCGTTCACACATCCCTTTTATTTCTTTTTTATTTCCTTGAAATTTCATCATCATTCACACATCCCTTTTATTTATTTTTTATTTCCTTGAAATTTCATCATCGTTCACACATCCCTTTTATTTCTTTTTTATTTCCTTGAAATTTCATCATCGTTCACACATCCCTTTTTATTTCTTTTTTCATTTCCTTGAAATTTCATCATCATTCACAAAACCCTTTTATTTCTTTTTTATTTCCTTGAAATTTCATCATCGTTCACACATCCCTCTTATTTCTTTTTCATTTCCTTGAAATTTCATCATCGTTCACACATCCCTTTTATTTCTTTTTCATTTCCTTGAAATTTCATCATCGTTCACACACCCTTTTTATTTCTTTTTTATTTCCTTGAAATTTCATCATCGTTCACACATCTTTTATTTCTTTTTCATTTCCTTGAAATTTCATCATCGTTCACACATCCCTTTATTTCTTTTTTATTTCCTTGAAATTTCATCATCGTTCACACATCCCTTTTATTTCTTTTTTATTTCCTTGAAATTTCATCATCGTTCACACATCCCTTTTATTTCTTTTTCATTTCCTTGAAATTTCATTATCGTTCACACATCACTTTTATTTCCTTTAAATTTCCTTGAAATTTCATCATCGTTCACACATACCTTTTATTCCTTTATATTTCCTTGAAATTTCATCATCGTTCACACATCCCTTTTTATTTCTTTTTCATTTCCTTGAAATTACATCATCGTTCACACATCCCTTTTATTTCTTTTTTATTTCCTTGAAATTTCATCATCGTTCACACATCCCTTTTTATTTCTTTTTCATTTCCTTGAAATTTCATCATCGTTCATACATCCCTTTTATTTCTTTTTTATTTCCTTGAAATTTCATCATCGTTCACACATCCCTTTTATTTCTTTTTTATTTCCTTGAAATTCCATCATCGTTCACACATCCCTTTTATTACTTTTTTATTTCCTTGAAATTTCATCATCGTTCACACATCCCTTTTATTTCTGTTTCATTTCCTTGAAATTTCATCATGGTTCACACATCCCTTTTATTTCTTTTTTATTTCCTTGAAATTTCATCATCGTTCACACATCCCTTTTATTTCTTATTTGTTTCCATGAAATTTCATCATCGTTCACACATCCCTTTTATTTCTGTTTCATTTCCTTGAAATTTCATCATCGTTCACACATCCCTTTTATTTCTTTTTTATTTCCATGAAATTTCATCATCGTTCACACATCCCTTTTATTTCTGTTTCATTTCCTTGAAATTTCATCATCGTTCACACATCTGTGACGGTTACACACCTGGCCCAGTGTCGGATCCTTTGGTTACGGCGCCAACGGTGACGTCGCTTTTCCTGGTCGCTCCTCCTGGGTCCAAGCGTGCCGCTCCAACCCTTTGGTCAGATGATCACCAGCCTCGCCTTTCCCGTCTCGCTTCCAATACCTGGTCACTAAAGCAACTATACCGATCTCCGGTCTGTCTACCCACGCTGTGTTTAGATCTTAGACAGACGGGACCAGCAGGATCGGGGCCGATACAAGTTGAGTCCGACGGGGTGGCAAAACACAAATAAAATAAAAACTCACGACACTAAACAAAATTGCTGAAAAAAAGGGTAACAACCTTTTATATCTTAAAGTCCGTTACATAAAAACAAAATTGTTCTCATTTCCCGACCCGCTCTGTGGACTATGGCACCAAGCTTCTATCACACAATAGAAAAATGTCAATTACCTACTTTCTAGAATCATGTATGTATGTCGGGTGTGGTTCAGTTCGACACTGGGGCTAATTTCTATCGATCATTCGCAGTTGATTCTTCTCTCCGACTTGAGTTGTATTTCTTCTTCTTCGTCTGCTTGGGCTGGTAGTTTTCCTGTTTCAACTTGGTGGAAGATTTCTTGTTTTCTTTCTGTCGTGGAAGTCTCTTCTCACTTTCTTGTTTCGACTTTAGCTTTCGCAACTCTCTGTCGTCTGGTGGTCTTCTTCTTCATCTACTTGGGCTGAACTTTCTTTGTCTTCGACTTTGGCTGGAAGGTTTCTTGTCTCAATTCTTCTCAGGCTTTTTTTTCTTGAAATTTCTTCTTCATCGGGCCTGATGTTCTTCTTGTCTGAGGTTCTATTTTTTCGGTCCGCTGCCGTCCGGGGATGAACTGATTTTTGTCGATTGGGGTCCTGCTTTTATTGACGCCGCAACAAACTGGGGTGGGTCTGTCGGCGTCAGGGTTTTCTCGATAATTCATTAATTCTGTCTTCTCCATTATCGCTATTGTTTTCACCCCTTCTTCCTCGCAGTACCTTTGGGTGGGGCGGCGCATCATCCATCTCTCTTAGTCTCTCGTATGTTCAGGTGACCGCTTTTCAACCAATCGTTCCTGATCGAGCATTTCTTTCCTTTTCTTCCGCAGGTCACGTGATCGTATTCGACCAATTGTTATTGATCGAACATTTCTTTCCTTTTCTTCCGCAGGTCACGTGATCGTATTCGACCAATTGTTATTGATCGAACATCCTCTCTCCCCTCTGTTTGCGGGTGTGGTTACATCGTTCTTGTTTTAAAAAAAACAAAATCCAATTTGCCTTTTTTTTGCACGTACGCAAAATGACAATCTTTTTTTTTCTCTCACCTGGACTTTGTCAAACAGCCCGCTGCTAATTAGTCTTGACTTTAGGAAAGGATCTTTTCCGCCTTCTTGGCGTCCTCTGTGAGCCAAAAGCAATTGTCCCTTTTTTACCTCTTTGTTTTTTTTTTTCCTGATAGTCGAAAATCTTAATTATCTACATTGAAATGTCTCTACTTTATTAACGTGGGTGTCCAATTCTTAACAGGTCAAGATCTGTATATCGTTCCACCGGTCACTCCCCTCAACCCAAAAGACAAATTTTTCTCTGATTAAAAAAATTTCATTGTTTTTAAAAATTTCTTAATCCAAATTGATAAGAGTCTTTCCACGCAAAAAGTCGGTCAGATGCTTTGACGATATCTGGTTTACATCAGCGGCCCGTTTTGAATCATCATGTCTTTTTCCCTTTCTTTCTTCTTATTATTTATAATTCTATTCTTCCAATTGTCTTTAAAAAATTTTTCAAGACATTTGACCTAAATATCTTTCTGACTCCTATCTCCACCCTCAATTTTTGCATCATCATCCTTTTTTTCTCTTCTTCTTTCTTTTTTTTTTTTTTTTTTTTCTTCTTCTTTCCTTAGGATCGTCTAGTACACTCTTAGTGAATTATTTTCAATTCAGTTATTTTTCCGTTTCAAAAAAAAAAAAATTAACAACCTGTTTAATAAACTGAGTAAGAAAAAATTAAATCATATTTCTAGGAATATTTCTAATAATGCAAGGTGCCACAATGGGACATTTTATTTTTTTTTTCTTAAAATTTTGAAATTTCATTTCTTTTTTTTCATTTTTTTATTTCTTTTATATTTCTTGAAATTTCATCATCGTTCACACATCCCTTTTAATTTTTTTCATTTTTTTTGAAATTTCATCATCGTTCACACATCCCTTTTATTTTTTTTTTCATCATCGTTTTTGAAATTTATAAATCCTCATTTTTTATTCCCTTTTTCATTTTTGAAATTTCATCATCGTTCACATCCCTTTTATTTTTTTTTTTATTTTTGAAATTTCATCATCGTTCACATCCCTCAATTTTTTTTTCATTTCCTTTTTTCAACATCATTCACATATATTTTATTTTTTTTTTATTTCTTTTTCATCATTTTCTTGAAATTTTTTTTTTCCTTGAAATTTCATCATCGTTCACACATCCTTTTTATTTTATTTTTATTTCCTTTTGATTTTCATCATCGTTCACAAATCCTTTTTATTTTTTTTATATATTAAAATTTAATCGTTCAAACATTTTTCTTTTTTTTTTCCTGAATTTCATCATCGTTTTATTTATTTTTTTTTTTTCCTTGAAATTTCATCAATTTCACACATCCCTTTTATTTTTTTTTTCATTTCCTTGAAATTTCATCATCGTTCACACATCTTTTTTATTTTTTTTTCATTTTTTGAAATTTCATCATCGTTCACACATCCTTTTTATTTTTTTTATTTCCTTGAAATCCCTTTTCATCATTTTTCACATTTTTCCATTTATTTTCATTTTTATTTCCTTTTTTTTTCATCATCGTTTCATCCATTCCTTTTTTTTTTTTTTTTTTGAAATTTCAAATCGTTCACACATCCCTTTTTTTTTTTTTTATTTCCTTGAAATTTCATCATCGTTCACACATCCTTTTTTTTCTTTTCTATTTTCTTTTCACCTTTCCATTATTTTTGAAATTTCTTCATCATTCACATCATTTTTATTTTTTTTTTTTATTTGATATTTTGAAATTTCATCATCGTTCACACATCCCTTTTATTTCTTTTTATTTTTGAAATTTTCATGTTCAAATGAAATCATCGTTCAACCATCCTTTTTTTTTTTTTTTAATTTTGAAATTTCATTCATATTTTCACAAATCCCTTTTTATTTCTTTTTAAATTTTTGGAAATTTCTTGGATATCATCATCGTTCACATCCCTTTTTATTTCTTTTTTTTTCCTTGAAATTTCATCATTCATCCTTTTATTTCTTTTTATTTATTTTTTTATCATTTTTTCATGAAATTTCTTTTTTTTTTTTCATTTGTCCATTTCCCTTTTCATTTTTTTATTTCTTGAAATTTCATCATCATTCACATCCCTTTTATTTCTTTTTTTCCTTTTTTTTGAAAGAAAACACATTTTTTATTTCTTGAACATTTTTTGAAATTTTCTTTGTTTTTCGTTCACACATCCTTTTATTTCTTTTTTTTCATTTCGTTCATCCCTTTCATTTTTTTGTTTCCAAAATCCATTTTCTTTTTTTTTTTATTTCCTTGAAATTTCATCATCGTTCACACATCCTTTATTTCTATTTCTTTTCATTTTTGAAATTTCATCATGAAAATTTTCCTTTTATTTTTTTTTCATTTCGAAACACATTTCATCATCGTTCATACATCCTTTTATTTTTTTATTTTAAAATTTATTGAAATTCTTTTTTATTTTTTTCAATTAATTTTTTTTATTTCTTTTTTCTTTTTCTTTTGATTTTCATTTTTTTTTCTTTTCATCCCTTGAATTTCACAAAGGAAAAATTTCTTTTTTTTTTTGAAATTTCATTTGAAATTTCATCATCGTTTACACATTATTTTTTTATTTTATTTTCCACGATTTGAAATTTCATCATGAAGTCCACATTTTTTTATTTCAAATTTTCTTCGTTCATCGTTCACACATTTCTTTATTTCTTTTTTCATTTCCTTTTCTTTTAAATCATTGTTCACACATCCTTTATTTTTTTTAAATTTTTCATTTTTTATCGTTCAATTTCCTTTTTCATCATTTCAATTTTTTATTTCTTTTTTCCTTGAAATTTTTTTCATCATTCAAATTTCTTTTTCCTTTTTTTTTTTTTTTTTTTATTTTCCATTTGATTTTTATCATCGTTCACATATTTTTTTTCTTTTTTTTTTCCTTGAAAATCATTTCATCATCATTTTATCATCCCTTTTTTTTTCCTTTTGAATTTTCATCATCGTTCATTTTGATTTTTATTTCTTTAAATTTTAAAATTTCATCATCGTTTAAAAATCTTTTCATTTTATTTTTTTTTTTTTTCTTTTTTTTTCCTTGATTTCATCATCGTCAAATATCCATTTTTTTTTATTTCTTTTTATTTTTCACGAAAATTTTTTTCTTTTTATTTTTTCATTCGTTCACATCCCTTTTATCCTTTTTATTTCTTTTTTTTTCATTTCCTTTTGAAATTTCATCATCGTTTCACATCCTTTTATTTCTTTTTTCATTTTTTTGAAATTTTTTCGTTTTTAAAAACAAAATTTTTTTATTCTTTGAATTTTTCTTCAATTCACATCCCTTTTTATTTCTTTTTTTTTCTTTGAAATTTCATTCATTTTTATTTCTTTTCATTTCCTTGAAATTTCATTTTTCATTTCTTTTAAATTTTTTTTGTTTCATCATCATTCACACATTTTCTTTTATTTTTTTTTTTATTTTGAAATTTCATCTTTCTTTTCAAATTTCATTTTTTTTATTTGTTTTTTATTTCCTTGAAATTTTTTCATCGTTCACACATCCATTTTATTTCTTTTTGAATTTTGAAGATTTTAAATTTTTCATTCTTTTCTTTTTTCTTTTTTTATTTATTTGAAATTTCATCATCGTTCACACATTTATTTTTTTTTTTTTCTTGAAATTTCATCATCGTTCAAATCCTTTTTATTTTTTTTTTTATTTTTTGAAATTTCATCATCGTTCACACATCCATTTATTTATTTTTTTTTCACCTTGAAATTTCATTTTCATTTTCACACATTCCTTTTATTTTTTTATTTCCTTGAAATTTCATCATCGTTTTACACATTTTTTATTTCTTTTTCATTTCCTTGAAATTTCATCATCATTCACATTCCCTTTTATTTATTTTTTTTCCTTGAAATTTCTTTTCATCGTTCACATTTTTTTTCTTTTTTTTTTTTTTTTCAAATTTCCATATCTTTATTCTTTCTTTTCTTTTGATTTTAAATTTTTTCTATTTTTTCTTTTTTTTCATCATTTTTTGAAATTTTTTTATTTTTTTTTATTTCTTTTATTTCTTTTTTCATCGTTCACAGACTCGTTCACAATCTTTTTTTTATTTTTTTTTTTTCATTTCTTGAAATTTCATCATCGTTCACACACATTTCCCTTTTTTTTTTTTTATTTCCTTGAAATTTCATCATCGTTTCACATTTTTTATATTTTTTCATTTCCTTTGAAATTTCATCATCGTTGAAACACATTTAATTTTTATTTCTTTTTAAAATTTCATTGAAATTTCATTAATCGTTCACACATCTTTTTTATTTTTTTTTTATTTCCTTGAAATTTCATCATCGTTCACACATTTCTTTTATTTCTTTTTCATTTTTTTGAAATTTCATCATCGTTCACACATGGTTTTTATTTTTTTTTTTTATTTCCTTGAAATTTCATCATCGTTCTTACATCCTTTTTTCTTTTATTTTTTTTTTTTTCTCAGATTTCTTTTTCATTTTATTTCATTTCATTCACACATCCACTTTTTTTTTTTTTCCTTTTTTTCATTTTTTTTCTTATTTTTCATTGAAATTTCATCATTTTCATATTTCCCTTTTATTTCTTTTTTTTCTTTTTTGAAATTTCATATCATTTTTCATCCTTCCCTTTTATCTTTTTCATTTTTTTTTATTTCCTTGAAATTTTTCATCATCGTTCACATATTCTTTTTTTTTTTTTTTTTTTTTTTGAAATTTCATCAATTTCATTCGTTCACATCTTTTTTATTTCTTTTTATTTCGTTTTGAAATTTCATTTTCATTCACAAATCCCTTATTTTTTTTTTCCTTTTTTTTTCATTTTGAAATTTCATCATTAATTCACATCGTTCTTTTTTTTTTTTTTTCAAGCAATTGAAATTTTTCGTTCACATCCTTTTATTTTTTTCTTTCCTTGAAATTTCTTTTCATCGTTCTTTTTTTTTTTTTTTTTTTTAAATTTTTTTCTTTTTAATTTTCATTTTCTTTCTTTTTTTTTATTTCTTTCTTTTCATCATTTTTCAGGGTTTATTTCTTTTCTTTTTTATTTCATCATTTTTCCCCTTTTTTCTTGAAATTTCATTTTTTCTTTTCTTTCCTTTTTTTTCTTTTTTTTTTTTCTTTTTTTCATCATCATTCAAAAATCCCTTTTCTTTCTTTTTGAAACTTCTTTTTTTTTTTCGTTCACACATCCCTTTATTTCTTTGAAATTTCCTTGAAATTTTCATCATCGTTCACTTTTATTCTTTTTATTTTGAAATTTTTTCGTTCACATTTCTTTGCATTAATTAATTTCATTTTCATTTTTCCTTTTTATTTTTTTTTTTCCTTTCAAATTTTTCTTTCTTTTTCATTTTTATTTCTTTTTTTTTTATTTCTTTTTTTTTTCATTTTCATCTTTTTTTTTATTTCCGTTCACATCGTTCCTTTTTATTTCTTTTTTTTTCCTTGAAATTTCTTCATTAGTTACACATCCTTTTTTATTTTTTTTTTATTTCTTTGAATTTCATTTCATTTCATTCACATTTATTTTATTTCTTTTTCATCATTTTTGTGAAATTTCTTTTTTTTTTTGAAATTTTCTTTTCATTTTATTTTTGATTTCTTCATCATTTCGTTCACATCATTTTTTATTTCTTTCATTTCCTTGAAATTTCATCATCATTTCACATCCTTTTATTTCTTTCTTTTATTTCCTTGAAATTTCATCATCGTTTCATCCCTTTTATTTCTTTTTATTTCCTTGAAATTTCATCATCTCTTTCATTTCATCCTTATTTTCTTTTATTTCTTTTTTATTTCTTGAAATTTCATCATCGTTCACACATCCCTTTTATTTCTTTTTTCATTTCCTTGAAATTTCATCATCGTTCACATCCTTTTATTTCTTTTTTTTTTCCTTGAATTTCATTTCATCGTTCACATCTTTTTTTATTTCTTTTTTATTTCTTTGAAATTTCATCATCGTTCACACATCCTTTTTATTTCTTTTTATTTCCTTGAAATTTCATCATCGTTTCACACATCCCTTTTATTTCTTTTTATTTTTGAAATTTCATTGAAATTTCTTTATTTTCTTTCATCGTTCACACATCCTTTTTATTTCTTTTTTATTTCCTTGAAATTTCATCATCGTTCACTTTTTTTTTCTTTTTTTTTCCTTGAAATTTTCATCATCGTTTTACATTTCATCATCCCATTTTTATTTCTTTTTTCATTTTTTTCATTTCCTTGAAATTTCATTTCATCATTCGTTTTCCCTTTTATTTCTTTTTCTTTTCCTTGAAATTTCATCATCATTCACACATCCCTTTTTATTTCTTTTTTATTTCCTTGAAATTTCATCATCGTTCACATCCTTTTTTTTTTTTTTTCTTTATTTCCTTTGAAATTTCATCATCGTTCACATCCGTTTTTTATTTCTTTTCATTTCCTTGAAATTTCATCATCGTTCACACATCCCTTTTATTTCTTTTCTTTTTTCCTTGAAATTTCATCATCGTTCACACATCCTTTTATTTCTTTTTCATTTCCTTGAAATTTCATCATCGTTCACACATTTCTTTTTATTTTTTTCATTTCCTTGAAATTTCATCATCATTCTTCATCATCCATTTTATTTCTTTTTTTTTTCCTTAAATTTCATCATCGTTCACACATCCCTTTTATTTCTTTTTCTTTTCCTTGATTTCTTTTCATCATCTTTTCATCGTTCCCTTTTTATTTTTTTTTTTTCTTTTTCCTTTGAATCCCTTTTTATTTCTTTTCATTTCATCGTTCACACATCCCTTTTATTTTTTTTATTTCCTTGAAATTTCATCATCATTTTCCCTTTTTTTTTTTTTTTCATTTCCTTGAAATTTCATCATCATTCACATTTTTCCTTTTTTTTTTCTTTTTTTTCATTTCCTTGAAATTTCTTGAAATTTCAATTCTTTCCTTTTTTTTTTCTTTTTCTTTTTTTCATCATCATTCACACATTTTTTTCTTTCATTTCGAATTTCATCATCGTTCTTTTTATTTATTTTTTTCATTTTCTTTTTTTCATTTCATTCACATTTCCCTTTTATTTTTTTTCATTTTCTTGAAATTTCATCATCGTTCACACATCCCTTTCATTTCTTTTTATTTCTTTGAAATTTCATCATCGTTCACACATCTCCATTTTATTTCTTTTTATTTCCTTTTTTTCATTTCATTCACACTTCCCTTTTATTTCTTTTTCTTTTTTCCTTGAAATTTCATCATTTCACACTTCCTTTTATTTTTATTTCTTTTTTTCATTTTTTTTATTTCTTTTATTTCTTTTTCATTTTCTCACATCTTTTTTTTTTCTTTTTTTTTCTTTCTTTTTCATCATCGTTCACATCCCTTTTTTTTCTTTTATTTCCTTGAAATTTCATCATCGTTCACATCTTTTTTATTTTTTTTTTTTCCTTGAAATTTCATCATCGTTCACACATCCCTTTTATTTCTTTTTTTTTTTTCTTGAATTTTTCATCATTTTTTTCATTCATTTTTCATTTTTATTTCTTTTTTTTATTTCCTTGAAATTTGAATTTCTTTTCTTCTTCCTTTTTTTCCTTTTTTTTTCATTTTTCCTTTTATTTTTTTTCTTTTTGAAATTTTTCATCTTCTTTTTTCTTTTTTTTTTTTATTTCTTGAAATTTCATCATCTTCACTTCCCTTTTTTTCTTTTTTTTTTTTTTTTCTTTCAAATTTCATTTTATTTTTTTTTTCCATTTCTTTTATTTTATTTTTTCATTTTTTTTTTCATCATCATTCACATCCTTTTTTCTTTTCTTTTTTTTTTCATTTCATTTTTCCCTTTTTTTTTCTTTCATTTCATTTCTTTCACATCCTTCACATCCCTTTTTTTTCTTTTTCATTTTTTGAAATTTCATCATCGTTCAAACACATCTTTTTTATTTCTTTTTTTATTTCTTTGAAATTTCATTTCGTTCACACATCCCTTTTTATTTTCTTTTTTTTTGAAATTTCATCATTATTTCTTTTATTTCTTTTTTTTTTTTTCCCTTTTATTTTTTCTTTTTCCTTGAAATTTCATCATCGTTCACATCCCTTTTATTTCTTTTTTATTTTTGAAATTTCATCATCGTTCACATCTTTTTTTATTTCTTTTAATTTTCTTTGAAATTTCATCATTTCACAATCCCTTTTTTCTTTTAAATTTTTTCAAATTTCATCATCCTTTTTTATTTTTTATCCTTTCATTTCTTTCTTTTTTATTTGAAATTTCGTTTTCGTTCCCTTTTTATTTTTTTTCTTTTTTTAAATTTTATTTCATTCGAATTCACATCCCTTTTATTTCTTTTTATTTCCTTGAAATTTTCATTTTCACATTTCTTTTTTATTTCTTTTTTATTTCCTTGAAATTTCATTTGTTCACATCCCTTTTTATTTCTTTTTCATTTTTGAAATTTTTTCGTTCACACATCCTTTTATTTCTTTTCTTTTTTCTTTCATCGTTCACATATTTCTTTTTCACATTTCATTTTTTTTTTTTTTTTTTTTTTTGAATTTTTTTCATCATCATTCCCTTTTATTTTTTTGGTATTTCCTTTTTTTTTTTTTCTTTCTTTCTTTTTCATTTTTTTCATCATTTCACATCCCTTTTATTTTTTTTTTATTTCCTTGAAATTTCATTTCGTTCACATATTTTTTATTTCTTTTTTCATTTTTCCTTGAAATTTCATCATCGTTCACATCCCTTTTATTTCTTTTTTATTTTTTTTTAAATTTCATCATCGTTCACACATATTTTATTTCTTTTCATTTCCTTGAAATTTTCATCGTTTTTTCTTTTATTTTTTTTTTTTTTTTTTATTTCTTTCGTTTTCATTTTGTTTCTTTTCATTTCCTTGAAATTTTCTTTTTTTTTTTTCTTTTGAAATTTTGAAATTTCTTCGTTTACACATCCTTTTATTATTTTTTTTTTCCTTGAAATTTCATCATCGTTCACACATCCCTTTTATTTTTTTTTATTTCCTTGAAATTTCATCATTTTCACACATCCTTTTATTTCTTTTTTATTTCCTTGAAATTTTCATCGTTCACATCCCTTTTATTTCTTTTTTATTTCCATAAATTTCATCATTTCATTTTATTCTTTTTTTTCTTTTTTCCCTTTTATTTCCTTTTTCATCATCGTTCAATATTTTTTCATTTCCTTGAAATTTCATCATCGTTCACACATCCATTTTATTTCTTTTCATTTTTGAAATTTCATCATTTCCTTTTATTTTTTTTTTTTCTTGAAATTTTTTCACACATCCTTTTATTTTTTTCTTTTATTTCCTTGAAATTTCATTTCGTTCACCTTTCCTTTTTATTTCTTTTTTTTCATGTTTTCCTTGAAATTTCATTTCTTGTTTCTTTTTCATTTTCTGTTTTTTTATTTCATTTTTCATTTCCTTGAAATTTCATCATCATTTCACATCCCTTTTATTTCTTTTTTTATTTCCTTGAAATTTCATCATCGTTCACATCCCTTTTATTTCCCAAATTTCCTTCCTTTTCATCATCGTTTCACATCTCATTTATTTTTTTTTATTTTTTGAAATTTCTTTTCACACATCATTTATTTTTTTTTTTTCACACAATTTTCATTTTCTTTTTTTTTTATTTCCTTGAAATTTCATCCGTTCACACATCCCCTTTTATTTTCATGAAAATTTTCATCCCTCATCGTTCATTTCCCTTTTATTTTTTTTTATTTCCTTGAAATTTCTTTCATCGTTCACACATCCCTTTTATTTCTTTTTTTTTTTTTTTCTTTCTTTCATCGTTCACACATCCCTTTTTATTTCAAAAATTTCCTTTTTCTTTTTCATCTTTTTCTTCCATTTTTTATTTCTTTTTTCATTTCCTTTTCTTTCATTCGTTCACACTTTTTTATTTCTTTTTTTTATTTCTTGAAAATTTCATCATCGTTCACACATCCTTTTTATTTCTTTTCATTTCCTTTTTTTTTTTTCCTTTTCATTTTTTTTTTTTTTTTCTTTTTTGACATTTTTTTCTTTTCATATTTCATCATCATTCTTTTTTTTCCTTTTTAATTTTTGAAATTTCATCATCGTTCACACATCCTTTTTTTTCTTTTTTATTTTTGAAATTTCATCATTTCACACATCCTTTTATTTCTTTTTCATTTCTTTGAAATTTCATCATCTTTCACACATAATTTTTTTTTTTTTTTTATTTCAGGAAAATTTCCTTGAAATTTCATCATTTCCATTTTTATTTCTAAACTTTTTGAATTTTCATTCGTTTTTATTTTTTTTATTTTTTTTTATTTTCATTTCATCATTTTTTTTTCTTTTATTTTTTTTTTCATTTCCTTAATTTTTACATCCTTTTCATTGTTTTTTATTTTTTATTTCTTTTTTCAATTTCCTTTTTTTTTCATTTGTTCACCTTTTTTTTTTTTTTTTTTTTATTTTTCATTTTCATATCGTTCCACATGAATTTTTAGATTTTTTTTTTTTTTCTTTTTTTTTTCATCATTTCTTTCATTTCCTTTTTTATTTCTTTTTTTTTCCTTGAAATTCATTTTCTTCACATCCTTTTTTTTTTTTTCTTTTTGAAATTTTTCTTTCTTTCACATTCTTTTTTTCTTTTTTTTTTTTTTTCGTTCACAATTTTTTTTCTTTATTTTTTTGGAATTTTTTTCATTCCTTTTTTATTTCTTTTCATTTTTTCATTTCATCGTTTTTTCTTTCTTTTTTTTTTTCCTTTGAAATTTCATTTCGTTCACAAATCCCTTTTTATTTCTTTTTCATTTCCTTTTCTTTCTTTTTTTTTTCCTTTTATTTCTTTTTTCATTTTTGAACTTTCATCATCGTTCACATTTTTCTTTTTTTCTTTTTTTTCGTTTCCCTTTTATTTCTTTTTATTTCTTGAAATTTCATTTTTTTTTTCCTTTTATTTTTTTTTTCATTTTTTTTCTGGAATTTCATTCACACATCCCTTTTATTTCTTTTTTTTTCTTGAAATTCATCATTTCACACTTTCATTTATTTTCATTTTTATTTCCATTTTTTTTTTTTCTTTTTTTTTTCATATCTTTTTATTTTTTTCTTTTTTTTTTTAAAATTTCATCATCGTTTCTTTTTTATTTCTTTTCAGAGTTTTTTTTTCATCATTTTCACATCCTTTTTATTTCTTTTTCATTTTCTTTCATCCTTTTCACACATTCTTTTTATTTCTTTTTATTTTGAAATTTCATTCGTTTTTATTTTTTATTTCTTTTTCATTTCCTTGAAATTTTCATTTTTTTTTTATTTTTATTTCTTTTTATTCAAAAAAATTTCATCATCGTTCACATTCCTTTCATTTATTTTTTTCTTCACCTTATTTTTCACGAAATTTCATTTTTTAATTTTTTTCATTTCCTTGAAATTTCATTTTTCATCCTTTTTATTTCTTTTTCATTTTTTTTAAAATTTCGTTTCATCCCTTTTTTTCTTTTTTTTTCCTTAATTTTTTCATTCTTCTGTATTTCATTTTTTTTCATTTTCATTTCCTTTATTTATTTTCCCTTTTCATTTCTTTTTATTTCTTCAAACAGAATTTTTTTCATTTCTTAACATCTTTTTTTTCCTTTTTCATTTGAAATTTTTTCATTCACACATTCCTTTTTTATTTTTTTTTTTATTTCTTTGAAATTTTTTATTTCATTTCACACATCCTTTTTTTTTTTTTTCATTTTCTTTAAAATTTCATCAATTCACACATCCTTTTATTTTTTTTATTTCCTTGAAATTTCATCATTTTCACATCCTTTTTTTTTTTTTTTATTTCCTTGAAATTTCATTTTCATCTTTTATTCTTTTATTTTTTTTTAATTTGAAATTTCATCATCGTTTCATTCATTTTTTTTTTGAGATTTTTTCTTGAAATTTTTTCATGTTCATTTTTTTTTTATTTCTTTTTTATTTTCCTTTTTTTCCTTCATTTCTTTCACCATTTCATTTCTTTTTTTCTTTTTATTTTTGAAATTTCATATTTCCCCCGTTTATTTTTTTATTTCCTTGAAATTTCATCATCGTTCCATTTTATTTTTTTCATTTTTGAAATTTTTCCTTTGAAATTTCATCTTTTCATTTCACATTTCTCGTTCACACATTTTATTTTTTCTTTTTTTTGAAATTTTCATTTCTTCCCTTTTTTTCTTTTTTTATTTTTTCATTTCTTTTTTTCTTTTTTCTTTTTCATTTCTTGAAATTTCTTTTCGTTTACATCATTTTTTTTTTATTTCCTTGAAATTTCATCATTTCACATCTTCTTTTATTTTTTTTTTTTGAAATTTCATCATCGTTCACAATTTCTTTTTTTTTTTTCATTTCCTTGAAATTTCATCATCGTTGAATTTCTTTTTTTTCCATCCTTTCATTTCCTTCTTTTTGTTTTAAATTTGCATCCCTTTTATTTTTCATTTTTTTTTTTTTTTTTTATTTTTTGAAATTTCATCATGATTTCACACATCCTTTTTATTTCTTTTTTTCATTTTTTAAAATTTCTTCATCGTTCATTTTTATTTTTTTATTTCTTTTTCATTTTCCTAAAATTTTCATTTTCACATTCCCTTTTTTTCTTTTTATTTCTTTTTTCATCGTTCACATCCTTTTATTTTTCCCATTTTTTGAAATTTTCTTCTTCCTTTTTTTCTTTTTCATTTCCTTGAAATTTCATCATGTTTCACACATCCCTTTTTTTCTTTTCATTTTTGAAATTTCATCATCGTTCACATCCCTTTTTTTCTTTTTTTTTTTATTTCATCATTTCATCCCTTTTATTTTCATCCCCTTTCATTTTTTTTCATTTCCTTTTTTTTTTTCGTTCACATTTCCATTTTTTTATTTTTTTTTCATTTTGAAATTTCATCATCGTTCTTCTTTTTTTTTTTTTTTTTTTTTGAATTTTTTCATCGTTCACATCCTTTTTTTTTTTTTATTTATTTTTTTTGTTTTTATTTCTTTTTTCTTTTTTCATTTTTTTTTTTTTTTTTTTAATTTATTTTGAAATTTCATCATCGTTTTCACATTTTAAAACTTTCTTTTCTTTTTTTTGAAATTTCATCATCGTTCACACATCCCTTTTTTTCTTTTTTTTTCATTTCCTTGAAATTTCATCATTTTTCACACATCCTTTTATTTCTTTTTTATTTTCCTTGAAATTTCATCATCGTTCCTTCATCCCTTTTTTTTCTTTTTTTATTTCCTTGAAATTTCATCATCATTCACTTGTCCTTTTTATTTCTTTTTTTTTTCTTTCTTTTCATCATTTTTTCTTTTTATTTTTTTTTCTTTTTTCTTTCTTTTTTTTTTTCCCTTTCCTTTTTTTTTCTTTTCATTCCCTTTTTTCTTTTTTCATTTCTTGAAATTTCATTCGTTCTTTTCCTTTTCTTTTTTTCATTTCCTTGAAATTTTCGTTTTCTTTTTTTTTTTTTTTTTTTTTTTTCATTTTTTTTTCATCCTTTTTTTTTTCTTCTTTTTTTTCATCATTTTTTTCACACATCTTTTTTATTTCTTTTTAATTTTTGAAATTTCTTTCATTTTCACATCCCTTTTATTTCTTTTTTATTTCCTTGAAATTATTTCATCATTTTTTCATTTTTTTTATTTCTTTTTTTATTTATTTGAAATTTCTTTTTTCCTTTCATTTCATCTTCCTTTTTTTTTTTTCATTTCTTTTTTCATTTCCTTAATTTTTTCACATTTTTCTTTCTTTTATTTTCCATCATCGTTCATCCCTTTTATTTCTTTTTCATTTCCTTGAAATTTCATCATCGTTCACATCCCTTTTTTATTTTCTTTTCATTTTTTTATTTTCCTTTTTTTCATCATCGTTCACACATCCCTTTTATTTCTTTTCATTTCCTTGAAATTTCATCATCGTTCACACATCCCTTCTTTTTATTTTTTTCATTTTTCCTTTTTTTTTCATCATCTTTTCTCATGAAATTTTTATTCACACTTTTTTATTTCCTTGATTTTTCTTCATCATTCACACATCCTTTTTTTCTTTTTATTTTTATTTCATCATCGTTTTTTTTTATTTCTTTTTTATTTCCTTTTTCATTTCTTTTTTATTTTCATTTCCACATTCCTTTTATTCAATGTTCTTTTTCATCATTCTTCCCTTTTATTTCTTTTTTTTTCCTTTCTTTTCATCATCATTCACACATCTTTTATTTTCTTTCATTTTAAAAATTTTTCATCATCATTCACACATCCCTTTTTATTTTTTTTTATTTATTGAAATTTCATCATCATTCACACATCCTTTTATTTCTTTTCATTTCTTTTCTTCATCGTTCACATCCCTTTATTTTTTTCATTTTTTTCATTTTTTCATTTCCTTTTTCTTTTTTTTTTATTTTTTCTTTTATTTCTTTTTCATTTTTTCATCATCATTCTTTTATTTTTTTTTTTCTTTTTTCATTACAATGCCCTTTTTTTCTTTTATATTTCTTGAAATTTCATCATCTGTTCCATTTTTATTTCTTTTTTTTCATTTCCTTCAAATTTTTTCATCATCGTTCACATTCCCTTTTATTCCTTTTTATTTCCTTGAAATTTCATCATCGTTTTCTGTTTTCTTTCTTTTCATTTTTTTTATTATTTCTTTCATTTTTATTTCTTTTTTTTTTCCCTTCTTTCATCATTTCATCCCTTTTTTTTTATTTCTTGAAATTTCATCATCATTTCCTTTTTATTTCTTTTTTATTTCCTTGAAATTTCATCATTTTTCACACATCCCTTTTATTTCTTTTATTTCCATTTTTTTCCCTTTTAGTTTTCCATTTCCTTAAATTTAATTTCTTTTCATGTTCATTCATATTCATTCACAAACCCATTTCTTTTTTTTCCTTGAAAATTTCATTTCTTTTCTTTTTTTTTTCAAATTTCCATTTCCTTCTTTTTTTTTTTTTTTTTTTTGAAATTTCATCATTTCTCCTTTTTATTTCTTTTTCATTTCCTTTTATTTCACCCTTTTATTTCTTTTTTTATTTCCTTCTTTCTTCATCATCGTTCACGTTTATTTTTTTTTTTTTCATTTTTTATTTTTTTGAATTTCATCATCTTTTCACGTTCCCTTTTTTTTTATTCTTTTTTCATCATTATAATCCTTTTTATTTTCTTTTTCATTTTCTTTTTCATCTTCGTTCATTTTTATTTCTTTTTCATTTCCTTTAAATTTCATCATCTTTCACACATCCCTTTTATTTCTTTTTATTTTTTTGAAATTTTCATCATCATTCACACATCCTTTTATTTCTTTTCATTTCCTTGAAATTTCATCATCGTTCACGTTTCCCTTTTATTTATTTTTTATTTCCTTGAAATTTCATCAGATGTTCACATCCCCTTTTTTTTCTTTTTATTTTTTCAAATTTCATCATCGTTCACATCCCTTTTATTTCTTTTTATTTTTGAAATTTCATCATCGTTCACACATCCTTTTTTTTTCTTTTTAATTTCCTTGAAATCCCTTTTTCATCATCGTTCATTCATCGTTCCCTTTTATTTTTTTTCATTTTTTTTCATTTTCCGCCCCTTTTATTCCTTTCTTTTCACATTTTCATCATCGTTCACACATCCCTTTTATTTCTTTTTTATTTTTTGAAATTTCATCATCGTTCCATCCCATCCTTTTTTTTATTTTTTGAAATTTTCATTTCTCACCATCCCTTTTATTTCTTTGAATTTCATTTCATCATATTCACACATCCTTTTTTTTTTTTTCATTTTGAAATTTCATCATGAAATTTCCCTTTTTTATTTCTTTTCATCCTTTTTCATCGTTCACATCCCTTTTATTTCTTTTTATTTCCTTGAAATTTCATTTCATCATTTTTCTTTTCATTTCCTTTTTATCATTTCTTCTTTTTTTCCTTTAATTTCATCATCGTTCACATCTTTTTTTATTTCTTTTTTTTCCTTGAAATTTCATCATTCGTTCACACATTTTTATTTCCTTTTTATTTTTTTTTTTTTCTTCTTTTCATCATTTAGATTTGTTCACATTTCCTTTTTCTTTTCTTTTTTTTTCCTTGAAATTTCATCATCGTTCACACATCCTTTTTTATTTCTTTTTTTTTCTTGATTTCATCTCTTTCAAATCCCTTTTATTTCTTTTTCTTTCATGAAATTTCATTTTTTTCTTTTTTTTTTTTTTTTTTTTTCGTTTCCCTTTTATTTCTTTTTTTTTCATCATCATTCACACATCCTTTTATTTCTTTTTATTTTTCTTTCATCATTCGTTCACATCCCTTTTATTTTTTTTTTTATTTCCTTCATTTCTTCATCGTTCACATCCTTTTATTTCTTTTTTTTTCCTTGAAATTTCATCATCGTTTCCCTTTTATTTCTTTTTTTTCCTTGAAATTTCATCATCGTTCTACATCCCTTTCATTTTCTTTCATATTATGAATTTTTCATTTTTTCACATCTTTTTTTTTTTTTTTTCATTTCTTTTTTCTTTTTATTTCCTTGAAATTTATCATCGTTCACAAATCCCTTTTTTATTTTTTTTTTTTCTTGAAATTTCATTTTTAATTCACCAACCATTCATTTCTTTTTTATTTCCTTGAAATTTCATCATTTTTTTCATCTTTGTATTTCCTTTTTTTTTTCATTTTCCTTGAAATTTCATCATTTTCACATCCCTTTTTTCTTTTTTTATTTTTTTCATTTCCTTCTCATCCCTTTCTTTCTTTTTTTTCCTTTTTTCATCATTTTTTTTATTTCCTTTATATTTCTTTTCATCATCGTTACACATCCCTTTTTTTTCTTTTTATTTCCTTGAAATTTCATCATTTTTCGATTTTTTCCCTTTTATTTCATAATTTTTATTTATCTTGAAATTTCATCATCGTTCACACATTCTTTTTATTTCTTTTCATTTCTTTGAAATTTCATCATCGTTCTGTCTTCTTTTTTATTTTTTTCATTTCCTTTAAATTTCATCATCGTTCACACATGTTTTTTATTTCCTTTTTTCATCATTTCCTTGAAATTTCTTTTCATTTCATTCACATCGTTCCCTTTTTTTATTTCTTTTTTATTTCCTTGAAATTTCATCATTTTCACATTCTTTTTATTCTTTTTCTTTTCCTTGAAATTTCATCATCGTTCACATCCCTTTTTCTTTTTCATTTCTTGAAATTTCATTTTCACAATTTTTATCAACTTTTCATTTTTGAAATTTTTTCTCATCCCCTTTTTTTCTTTTATATTTCCTTGAAATTTCATCATCGTTCACACCTTTTTTATTTCTTTTTATTTCCTTGAAATTTCATCATCGTTTCCCTTTTATTTCTTTTTTCATTTCTTGAAATTTCATTTCACACATCCCTTTTTTTTTTTTATTTCCTTGAAATTTCATCATCGTTCACATCCCTTTTATTTCTTTTCTTTTTCCTTGAAATTTCATCATCGTTCACACATCCCTTTTATTTTTTTTTCCTTGAAATTTCATCATCGTTCATTTTTTATTTTTTTCATTTCAATTTCATCATCGTTTTTTTTTCTTTTTTTATTTCCTTGAAATTTCATCATCATCTTTCACACATCTTTTTTTTTTCTTTTTATTTCATTTTTAAATTTTCATTTCTTTTTTTCGAACATTTCCTTGAAATTTCATTTTTTTTCCCATCCTTTTTATTTCATTTTTTCGTTTGTTGAAATTTCATCCTTTTCCTTTTTTTTCTTTTTATTTCCTTTGAATTTAGTCATCGTTCACATCCATTTTATTTCTTTTTATTTCCTTTTTCATCATCGTTCTTTTCTTTTCATTTTTGAATATTTCATGAAATCATTCGTTCACACCCTTTTATTTCTTTTTATTTTTCACAAAATTTCATCATCACATTTCTTTTTTCACATCCCTTTTTTATTTCTTTTATTTCCTTGAAATTTCATCATTTTTCACATCCTTTTTATTTTTTTTCATTTCCTTCATCCTTTTTTTTTCATCATTCGTTCACATCCCCTTTTATTTCTTTTTTATTTCCTTGAAATTTCATCATCTGTTTCACACATCCCTTTTATTTCTTTTCATTTCCTTGAAATTTCATCATCATTCACACATCCCTTTTTTATTGAATTTTTTCATTTCCCTTTTTATTTCTTTTTTTTCCATTTCATCGTTCACATTCCTTTTATTTCACATTTCCTTGAAATTTTCATCATTCACACATTTTTATTCTTTTTATTTCCTTGAAATTTCATCATCTTTCACACATTTTTTATTTTTCTTTTTTTTTCCTTGAAATTTCATCATCGTTCACACTTCCTTTTTATTTCTTTTTATTTTCCTTGAAATTTCATCATCGTTCACACATCCCTTTTATTTCTTTTCATTTCCTTGAAATTTCATCATCGTTCACACATCCCTTTTTATTTCTTTTTTCATTTCCTTGAAATTTCATCATTTTTCATTTCTTTATTTTTTTATTTCATTTTTATTTCCTTTTTTTTTTTTCATTCGTTATTTCATCATTTTTATTTTTTTTATTTTTTTTGAAATTTTCATCGTTGTCCCTTTTTATTTCACATCATTTTTTCATTCTTTTCCTTTTCATTTTTTTTAAATTTCATCATTTCATCATCATTCACATCCTTTTTATTTCTTTTTCATTTCCTTGAAATTTCATCATCGTTACAATCCCTTTTATTCCTTTTTTATTTCCTTGAAATTTCATCATCGTTCACACATCCCTTTTATTTCTTTTTTTTCATTTCCTTGAAATTTCATCATAATTCACAAATCTTTTTTATTTCTTTTTTATTTCCTTGAAATTTCATCATCGTTCACACATCTTTTTTTTTTTTTTTTTATTTCCTTGAAATTTCATCTTCGTTCACACATCCTCTTTTATTTCTTTTTCATTTCCTTGAAATTTCATCATCGTTCACACATCCTTTTTATTTCTTTTTTTTTCTTTCAAATTTCATCATCGTTCACATCCCTTTTATTTCTTTTATATTTCCTTTCTTTTTCTTTCATCGGTTTCCTTTTTTATTTTTTTTATTTCCTTGAAATTTCAATCGTTCTTTCATGTATTTCTTTTATTTCTTTTTCATTTGTTGACATTCTTTTATTTCATCATTTCATCATTCTTTTATTTTCTTTTTCATTTCCTTGAAATTTCTTCATCGTTCACACATCCTTTTATTTTTTTTTTATTTCCTTTATTTTTTTTCAAATTTTTATCTTTTTATTTCCTTGAAATTTCATCATCGTTCCATCCTTTTATTTCTTTTCATTTCCTTGAAATTTCATCATTGTTCTTTCCCATTTTTTATTTTTTTTTTCATTTCCTTCTTTTTTTTCTTTTTTTCTTGAAATTTAGGTTCACATATTTTTATTTCTTTTTTTATTTCCTTGAAATTTCATCATCGTTCATCCCTTTTATTTCTTTTTCATTTCCTTGAAATTTTTTATTTTCCTTTTTTTCTTTTTTTTCCTTGTTTCATCATCGTTCACATCCCTTTTATTTCTTTTTCTTTATTGAAACATTTTCTTTTCCCCACAAAATTTCTTTAAATCCTTTTTATTTCTTTTTCATTTTTGTCCATCGTTTTATTTCTTTTTTTTATTTCCTTGAAATTTCATCATCGTTCACACATCCTTTATTATTTCTTTTTCATTTCCTTGAAATGTCATCATCGTTCACACATCCCTTTTATTTCTTTTTTATTTCCTTGAACTTTCATCATCGTTCACACATTCTTTTTTTTTTCTTTTTCATTTCCTTGAAATATCATCATCGTTCACACATCCCTTTTATTTCTTTTTCATTTCCTTGAAATTTCATCATCCCTTTTATTTTTTCACACATCATCGTTTTTTATTTCTTTTATATTTCCTTGAAATTTCATCATCGTTCACA
>CAHIKZ030001637.1:0-32500 GCA_903632075.3 Acanthosepion pharaonis
TATATATATATGTGGGGCACACACGATACACAAAAATTGAAATAGATTTGACAGTCTCGGGGGTGATGTGGGATAGGAGGCATCTATCATCAGCACATCTATCATCGCCACCCCTAAGACCAAACCTAATGATTTTATTACCACTTAGGCAGATATTCACCCGTGTCAACTGTCGAAAAATGAGATCAAGGCTCACTTCAAATACAGATAATAAACAATGAAACATTAAAAGAACACAAAAGAAATTTGTTCCATCAAAAAGTGATTCCTCTAATTTGCCTGAAGAAGGTCACGAGACCGGAAACACGTGTAGAAAAATATGAAGAATAAAATATAATATATATACACTAAAAAACAAATCCATATAATAAACAAACACGTTTGTGTTTTTTCTTTTTTTAAAATATACATTTTTTCTCTCGTTGTAACTATTTTAACTTTTTTTATATATATATATATATATATATATATATATATATATATATATATATATATATATATATATATATATATATATATATAATATAAAAAAAATATAAACTGGATTAAATCCGACAATTTTAATATATTTTCTATTATACTTTTCTTATGGATACACATATTTGAGTAAATGTTTTTTCCTTTTAATTATATTAACTGGCCGGAACGTTCGAGAAATTTCGTAGTAAATATGCGTCCCCCGACAAGAATCGAACTTTTATCCTATACGGAACCGTCATTTAGCCTGACGTGCTATAACCGTTCAGCCACAGAGAAAAAACGGCAAAGGTGTGTGTTTAAAATCAGTAATTTGAAATTTACTAAACCGGAAGTATCCTTCTATATTTCCCTTTGCATTTCTTTCCATCAGTCTTTCTTTCGTTCTTCTCTGAGAATCACTTTTAATAAGAGTGTAACGGTATTAAGCTCCCAGTTTTTAGTGGCCAGGCTTTGACTCGAAAAATTCATCAAGCCACGTTAAATAAAAAAAAAATAATAGTTAAAAAATATTTTGGTCTTTCCTCTTAATAATAACATAAATATTTTAATGACAAAACTTTGTTTTTAGTGAGTTTGGGGCCTTTTCTCATCATGCTGCTCTTTACGCGTCCAAGTGGAGATAACTAGTTTACAATCTCTCCGCAAACGATCCACTAACTTTTTAATGCCTCTCCGATAGAAGGTTTTAATTTGAAAAATTCATTAAGCTCCACATTGCTGCTGAATGAAAACTCCTCAAATTGCTAGAGAGGATCGAAAAGAGTAGTAGTCTGAAGGTGCTAAATCAGGAGAATATGGTAGATGTATCAAATGTCACAATTGAGCTCTTGATTTGTATCCCCGAGAAGCGAGGAAACTATCGTAGAAAATAACGGTATTAAGATACCAGTTTGTAGTGGCCAGGTTTTGACTCAGAAAATTCATCAAGCCACTTTAAATCGAAAAGAAATAATTTAAAAAAATATTTTGGTTTAACCTCTTAATAATAACGTAAACATTTTAATGACAAAACTTTGTTTTTAGTGAATTTGAAGCCTTTTTTCATCATACTATACTGGGTTTTACGCGACAAAGTGAAAGTACCTAGTTTACAACCTCCTCCAAACGATCCACTAACTGTTCAATACCTCACCGATAGAAGGTTTTGATTTTTATCAAGCCACGTATTAAGCTCCACATTGTTGCTGAATGAAACACCCCTCAAATTGTTAAAGAGCGGCCGAAAAGAGAATTAGTCTGAAGGGGCTGGATCAGGGGAATATAGTAGATGTAGTAAAACGTCGGAACTGAGAACTTTCTTTAATCCACGAGAAGCCTGTAATCAAGCAAGTAAACCGTCGGCAAAGGAGGGGAGTTGGAGTTTATTTCTCGAGGTCAAAGCATGCGGTGCGCATGCGCCGTTTTTTTTTTTTTTTTTTTTCTGAACGACGTCCATTGAGTGAAGATGACGTGCGAGACTAACATGATCACATGCCATCTTCTGAGCCAATTCCATTGGGCTTTAGCATGGTTCTTCCTTAATCAGCGCGTACAACTGATTCTCCTCAAACTGAACAGGGCGTCCAGATCGCGAAGAATCTTTGAGTTCAAACTTCCCTCCCTTGAAACAGGAAAAAAAAAACATTTCTGGGAAATTCTCTCGTTAATGAAACCATCCCCGTAAACAGCACACGTCTTGATCAGCTTTGATAACTTCGTGACCTTGGTTAAAAGCAAAGAGAAGATATCGAACATGCCCATTCTTGTCTACAGTGTAGACATAGCCACTCCGCTCGCGGTGTGCACGATGTTCGACAAAAGATCAGCGATCCGAATCTGCAGAGTACGTGCTACCTCATCGATGATAGCTTGCCGATTCAACATCACTATCTCTCCAGCTTGCTAAACCTTCGTATCACATGTGGAGGTTGACGGGTCTTCTGCGTCACGCTTGTCCGGCCACTTTTAAACTTCTTCATCCACTCATACACACTTCTACGCGGTAACCTCCGATTAATTTCAGCCCCTGACACACCGTACGACCAGTGTACACTGGTAGCGGAGCGGCCATGTTTACACTGTAACAGCAGAAAAAAAATGGCACGATCAAGCTTAAACTTAGATTCCGTGACCACAATAGTAACAATTTGTAACCTATGGAAGGTTACTGAATAGAATAATCACACGAAGAGTAGTAATGAACGATAATATTTAGGACACGATCAACACATATAAGATTCGCCAGCGGCGCGTAGAAGTAGTCAAATGCTGGAAGTAAGTCAAGTGATTTCCTCAATGAATCTGAAATTGCGGTCACATGTAGCGCAAGGCCGAATTTAATGTGGGGTATCGGAGCCCGTAAGCTCGACCAAAAAATTCCCCGTACACCCTGTATAAGACGGTGTCGGGTAGCTGTTTCCCCGAGAAGAGACTCTGCCCCGCGAAATCGCCTCGTCTGGGGGATCATCTCTGCCCGGAGACAGAGAGTTTGACCATCACAGCTGGAGACGAATCTCCACCTGCAGACCAACATACAGTATTTACTACTGTATTTATGTGAATGGGGGCATACCCATTATCGTCCGTAGGTATGCTACAACAGATATCATGAAGCAAAATCCCTATTTAGCGAAACATACCAAATCCGTTCATTGGTGAAATGGATACGAGAGACTTTAACAAATGAGGAGATAGCTATCGCGAACGTCACATACAAAAACTTGAATTTGAAATCATGTTGATGATGAGGAAAAACTTCTTCAGTGTATCTTTTCGTATTTAATGAACGTGAAGGCTCTTGTCTTTTACATTTTTAAATTTTCGACGATGCCGAATGACGTAATTTAACCTGATGAATATTCATGAGCGTCTAATAAAACTTTTGAATTTCAAGTAACTAATAACACGTAGCTTGTGATTACATTAGTTATCATGCACAGTACAAAATAATAAAACACACACACACACACACACACACACACACACACACACACACACATATATATATATATATATATACATCTACATCTATATATTTTTGTCTTTTTATACACACAAACACACACACATACATAAGATAGATAGATAGATAGATAGATAGATAGATAGATAGATAGATAGATATAGGTAATGTTATATCCTAGGGAAGGTTACTGAATAGAATAATCAAACGAAGGTTGATAATGAACAATAATACTTAGGACAAGAACAACACATATAAGATTCGCCAGCGGCGCGTAGAAGAATCAGTCAACTGCTAGAAGTGTGTCAAGTGAATTCTACAATGAATCTCCACCTGCAGACCAACATACAGTATTTACTACTGTATTTATGTGAATGGGGGCATTCACATTATCGTTCGTAGGTATGCTACAACACAAAGTAATTAATTCGCCAGAGGCGCGTAGAAGTAGTAGTCAACTGCTAAAAGTGAGTCAAGTGATTTCCACTCTGAATCTCCACCTGCAGACTAACATACAGTATTTACTACTGTATTTATGTGAATGGGGACATGCCCATTATCGTCCGTAGACATACTACAACACAATTATAAGCACGCATGAGCAAAAGGCAGTGTGAAAAACCAAAAGATATATTATGGCGTAAGTGCAGATTAATTTTTACTTAAACCTCGTATATATCTATATAATAAATGAGAATGTCAGTGTGTCACTGTGTCACACATTTTTAATTTTACTCTTATAGGCCGTAGCCCAACATATCATACCATTTTGGAATCACGCCGACTACGTGAGCAAATTAAAATCATTCCACTTTCACCTGAAGACGGTTGCGAGACCAGACCAGAAACACGTGTCGTGAAATTATGTAAAACAAAGTATAATATTTTTTCTCAATAAATCCACATTACAACCAAAAACGTTTGCGGCACCCCTCTTCTTTTTAATATACATACTTTTCTCTCGTTGGAACCACTACAACATATTTCCTTTATATATATATATATATATATATGCTGTTGTGCACCCGACCGACCACAACTATGAGTTGTTTACGTGTTAATGCTTTAGACTAGTATAGGCTACAGTGTAGGGCCCTGTGACGGATTATCTTTAGGCTAGTATAGGCTACAGTCTAGAGCCCAGTGACGGATTATCATTTAGGCTAGTATAGGTTACGAAAAAAGGGTCCTGTGACGGATTATCTTTAGACTAGTATAGGTTACAGTCTATGGCTCAGTGACGGATTATCCTTTAGGCTAGTATAGGCTACAGTCTAGGGCCCAGTGACGGATTATCCTTTAGGCTAGTATAGGTTACAATCTAGGGCCCTGTGACGGATTATCTTTAGGCTAGTATAGGCTACAGTCTAGGGCCCAGTGACGGATTATCCTTTAGGCTAGTATAGGTTACAGTCTAGGGCCCAGTGACGGATTATCCTTTAGGCTAGTATAGGCTACAGTCTAGGACCCTGTGACGGATTATCATTAAGGCTAGTATAGGTTACAGTCTAGGGCCCTGTGACGGATTATCCTTTAGGCTAGTATAGGTTACAGTCTAGGGCTCAGTGACGGATTATCATTTAGGCTAGTATAGGCTACAGTCTAGGGCCCTGTGACGGATTATCTTTTAGGCTAGTATTAGTATAGATTAACAATTCCGAGCAATTATTCATTATGTCAACACGCCCAAACGCTCACTCATCTAAGTACTGACCAGGCTCTGCTTCGGTGATTTTACGGGAAACCGGTGTGCAACTTGACGCGGCCGTGAGCCTTTACTGTCAGGTGATTCGTCTACCTGGCACTTAACAAACCACTGAAAATCCTCACATTTATGCCTTCAACGGATCAGGAATGAAAAGAGGAAAATCCCGATATCGTAGGAGCACTATGTGTACTGCAGAAGAAGTTGTGTCTCTTGGGCAATATAGCCTGACGGGTCACAATCCTCCAAAGAATCCAGATTTTTTTTTCCTTCTCCTTGACTGGTTGCCACCCAAGAAATAAAGTGAGAAGAACGGGATTCATACTTTTCCCTATTGGCACGTAAGTGAATGTAATGGACCCATCTGGAATTCGAACTCGGCTCTCCGATTAACAATTCCGAGCCGCTATTACTTTCACTGTGTCTCCCTTGAAAATCATTACGTTCATTGTAATCAGTGTAAAGGAGTTGGTACAACAATCAAAGGAGATAATCGAATAAAATCGATCAATTGCCAATAAAAACAGTAGTTCTTCTTTAACAGCAAAATCTGATTTACAAACAAAACTGATCGATCTCCTCAGCGGACATAAAATAAAATAAATAAATGAAAGCCCTAACAGATGACTCGGTCGATATACAGAACGCACTTACGGCAAAGCATGTGCAAATATTTATACATTTGTTACTTTTACGCCATCGTAAGGTACATGCAAACATTTATTTATATAGCGCTTGCTTATATAACTCAGTGTCAGGTCTGACACAAGGCCGCAATATTATGTTATTGTCAGTCGCTTGTCTATGTTTATGAGATGAAATAATGAAACTATTTAGACTATTTACATTGTTCGAATTGTTTTCCTCTTCTTTACTCGCATATTCACGACGTTTCGACCGTTGTATGATCAGGCCTTCTTTAGGGTCTGTCTATATCTCTGAGATGAGATATTGAAACTATTTACACTATTTACATTGTTCGGATTTTTGTCCTCTCCTTTACTCTCATATTCACGACGTTTCGACCGTTGTACGATCAGGCCTTCTTCAGGATCTGTCTATATTTCTGAGATGAGAACTTGAAACTATATAAACTATTTGCATTGTTCGAATTGTTGTCCCCTTCTTTACTGTCATATTCACGACGTTTCGACCGTTGTACGCTCCGGCGTCCTTCATGTGACTGGACTTTGGAACCGAGTCTTTTATTTCGTCCAGTAGGGTAGATTGTTCTAGTTCCACGTGACATGCCTCTTTCGAATATCTCAGTATCAGTTTTTTTTTCCTTTTAACTTAACTCTTCAATATTGTTTTTTAATTTCTGATGTAGCCAGATATTGTTTCAACCAACAATTTTATCCATTGTCATTGTGCAAATTAAATGATGTCGTTCATTAAAATAACAATGGCCAGTGTACACTTAGCGAAATAAACTACGGAGATTATATTTTTAGGTTCGGATATTTGACGATATCCACCTGATTCAAGTGGCAGGGTACCTTAAGATATTCCATTTAATTAGACTAATAAAATACCTTAGTAGCAAAACCTTTAACAGTAAGGAAGAGACCAAATTCTATATGATCAGGATTGGATTCGGGCAAAGATTTAGGCTGTATCTCTATCTTCAACGTTTATCAAACTTTAATTTAATTGTGTTTCAGAATGTCCATATCTATCTATCTATCTATCTATCTATCTATCTATCTCAGTCTGTTCATATCTATCCATCATTGTCTACCTCTATCTATCTATCACAGCCTGTTCATTATCTATCTAATTCAATCCCTTCATATCTATCTATCTATCTATCTATCTATCTATCTATCTATCTATCTATCTATCTGTTCATTATCTATCTATCTATCTATCTATCTATCTATCTATCTATCTATCTATCTATCTATCTATCTATCTATCTATCTCAGTCTGTTCATTATCTATCTATCTATATATCTATCTATCACATCCTGTTTATCTATCTATCTATCTATCTATCTATCTATCTATCTATCTATCTATCTATCTTTCTATCTATCTATCTAATTCAGTCCCTTTATATTTATCTATCTATCACAGCCTCTTCATTATCTATCTATCTATCTATCTATCTATCTATCTATCTATCTATCTATCTCAGTCTGCTCAAATATTTCTATGTATACATTTTTAACAGTCTGCTTATATTTATCTATATATCTTTTTTTAGTTGTTTAACCTCAAGCAAGGAGACAACGACACTAGGACGCAGGCTTTAGAGAGAGTGAAATCGAGAGAAAAGACTGAGTATAGGAACGTTTGAGGAGAGAACAAAAATGAAAGGGGTTCAAGGTAGAAGATGGCGATTGACGTTGCATGTAAAATTTTGAAGATTGTAGTTAATAAGGAAGCAAGTAAACGCAAGGGAAGTCCACAGTCGAGAAGTGCGAAAAAAAGGAAATGTTGAAGCGGAAGTGGCGGCTGCATTTAGCCATTTCAACAGTAAACGGGTGGAACGGAGATGCCAATCTAGTAGCATGCTTAAATTCATGTTGTTGGGGCACCAGATAAAAAAGGTTGTCAGGGTAGTTAACACGAAAATATTCGCGGAAAAGACAAAGAGAAGCCACGTCACGTCGGTGAGAAAGTGTCTGAAGTCGAGATGTCAAGTAAGGATCGGTTACATAACAGATCATTCTTTGGATTTTGTAAAAAATCCCGATTTATAGAGCAGAAGCACCAGACCAGATATGGCAACAGTATTCAATGCACAATCGATTTGTAAATGTGCAAGATGGATTCCGGCCTAAACAACAGGCATATAAAACAATATGTGATTTAAGGAGATACTGGCAAGTTTTCGGTCGAACATTGCATTCACAATATCTATGAGAGGAGAAAATTCTCCGACAAATGTTACAGTTTATCCGCCGGCAGAAGATTGTGTGTGCATATTAAACCGTCAAGATCTGGATAAGCGATTCTCAAGTAAAGTTTAACATTTTTTATAATGTACTTGTTTGCCATGTGTTTTTTTTTTTTTTTAAATATATTTTACATTGAGCACTGTACCTTGATAAATAGATCTTAACAAATATTATATTAATGCAATAAAACATAATGACGAGGAGAAATAAACGCGCCATTTTATACGTACCCGAGCATATCACACAGGTGCACAACTCATTAAAATGACTAAAGAAATATACGAAAGCCTTTGGAACAATGGACAACACGGGCCATTTTTTTTCAATTCCTTGCTTGTACCAAATTGGAAAAATGCAAGAATGCTGGAAAAACTAAATGAAAAATGGATTAAATTTTCTTTCTCTCTCATATTGACGAAACATGTTTAAAAGAAAGGTTGCTTCCAAAAATATATATATATATATATATATATATATATATATATATATATATATATATATATATATATATATGAACTTGTTTCCTAAGTATGCATTAATATATATATATATATATATATATGCTAAAAAAAAATAAAAAAGGAAGAATGAATTATATTTTCCTTTCTTTCGTATTGATAAAACATGTTTAAAAGAAAAGTTTGCTTCAAATACATTAATATATATATATATATATATATATATATATATATATATATATGAACTTGTTTCCCAAATATGCATTAATATATAGATAGATAGATAGATAGATAGATAGATAGATAGATAGATAGAAGATATGGTGAAAAACATGAATGAAGAATGAATTAAATTTTTCTTCTCTTTCGTATTGAACGAAACATGTTTTAAAGGTTACTTTATATATATATATATATATATATATATATATATATATATATATATATATATATATATATATATATATATAAGCTTATTTGCAAGTATGCATTAATATATATATATATAAGCTTCTTGCAAGTGTGCATTAATATATATATATATATATATATATATATAAGCTTGTTGCAGGTATGCATAAATGTATATATATATATATAACCTTGTGGCAAGTATGCATTAATATATATATATGCAGCAATCCTTCATTTGCACATGTTTCATTAAAGACTACATTAAAAGGTACTGCAATTAAGCTTTTTATTTAATTTTTCTTGTTTGAAAAAGTGTTTTCTTTTCTGAACACAGAGTGTATAGAAACTGTTCCAAATATTCTATAATTCCGAGCGCTTTCGGCTATACTTTTACCCATTATCAAGGATGATTTTATTTTTGATTTGTAATTAGGTGCATAGGTTGTGTGTATGTTAAAATTAACATGTCGTTTTTAATGAAACACACACACACATACACACAGACACACACAAACACACACAAACACACACACACACACACATATATATATATAAACTTGTTGTCCAAATATTCATTAATACATACACACACACACACACACATACGAGTATCCACTAAAATAAAGTTTAAGTAATAAAATCTGTTGGATTAATAAATGAAAAATTCATCCCTTTCTCTAGAAGCTACGAGCACGAGCAGTTTTGAAATTTTTGTCCAGTAATTTTTTTTTTTTTTTTCATAAATGATCTTATCTTTATGACCAACCCAAAAAATCTCTTTTTCAATCTTTGACTAAATTAATCAATTAAAAGCTTAAAATGTTCACTTGTTTGTTGATGAAATTTCTAATTAAATGTAAATGTTTCGCAAATATATTTTGATTAAAGTAACAGTATTTTATATTTTTTTAAACCTTTTTGTAACGGGTATTAAGATTTTTATCAGGGGTGTATTTTATTCCAAGATAATTTTTCAACTTATTCAAGATGATCTTCGCCCTCTCAAACCTTCTGTCATGGAGTAACAGTTTTCGCGTAAGATTTCATTTTCAAATCTTTTTTTATTGTCCTTTGGACTGTCATAGGTGAAACTTCTCTCTCACGTGCTAAACAACTTATGGATTGGGTTGGATCTTTTCTAATTGATCTCTTTAACTCTAAGTTGAAGTGATGATCCCTCTTCCTGTTATGACCTCCTCATCCAGATTTCCTCTCTACTGTTCCCTCTTTTTAAAACTTATTTACCGTTCCCTTGATGGTTCTTCAATGGCCTTTGAAGATGGAAGCCAGAGAATGTATGTTAGTACCATTACTGAAGGCCTGAATGATCTTGTTCTTCTCACCATTGCTTTTCTGGGAAGACATTGGGTCTGACACAAAACAATTTTTAATTTTGTTTCATTTTTAGGTGAATAACACGAAGTGTTTTTCAGTGATTCCTATGACAAATGGGGTCAAGATGGCTAAAAGTCTTATCTGAAAAAACTCCTGTAAAAAAGAAACTCAATTAGTTTAGTGTTTTTTAGATACGAAACATTTTGAGGCGTTGAACAATTGTTTTTATATATATATATATATATATATATATATATACACATATATACATATATATCATATATATATATATATATATATATATATATATATATATATTCTCAATATTCACGGAGCCCACCTGTGGTTTATACTGCAACTATGCTAAGCAAACCATAGTTACAGTTTCTGGGAGAGAGCGTGTGATCAACAATTTGAACAAGGCTAGCACGCTCAAGTTTCTCGGCTACGATATCTTGTGGCTTTGTGCTAGCACATATATCGACGGCCCCTAAGGATTCACTCAAAACCCCTGGGTCAACACGTGCTATGTACACGTATATATATATATATATTGATGAATTCTTCACTGTGTTCGTGATAATTGATCCTGAAAACATGAATTTAACCAGTCAACGCTATGAATATTTAAGAAATAAAGCCATGTATTTTCAGTACACCCGAAATTTTTTTTCATATTTTCACAAGAAATGGAGTTGTAATTAGCATTACTATCGATCCACCAACACATCTTTATGGGTCACCTCCCTGTTACTATAACCATGCGGTTCTCACCAAACTGCCATCATTAATAATAATTGATATTAATCGCTTTAACCAAGCACAATTCACCGCAAACCTAAAATATCGATGATCGATCATCATCTCGCCGCTTGGCCATTTGAAGGCGTCAGTAGCTACAGCCGGTCTATCGATGCTGTCATTAACGCCAATCCCACTCCACAACCGGCAGATCTTGAATCGTTATCTAAACGTTTAATAATCAACACAAACAACCTTATAAAACTAACCTAAAATTTGCGACAGCCATCTTTGTTATCTGAGCAGTAGTACGAGTGGGTGCTGAAAAGTTAATGCGTCGAACTACTTCTCAAAGTTCTTTTTTATCAACACGTCGTAAAACAAGACAAAAAGACATTGTCCTCACATTAACTTCACTATATAACATATTGCACTCTGAGTATGATTGTGCGTCACTTTAATTTTCACTTTCACTTTCCGTGTAATATATTGCGCCCTGAGTGCGATTCGTCGTCGCTATAGCTTTCACTTTCACTTTCCGTGTAATGATGCACCCTAAATATGATTGGTTATCATTTTAACTTTCACTTTCACTTTCTTTGTAATATTGCATATTCAACGAGATTTGTCTCCACTTTAGCTTTCACTTTCACTTTCCGTGTAATAATGTACCTTGAGTATGATTAACTTTCACTTTCGCTTTCCGTGTAATATTTCACACTGAGTATATCTAATGACTTCACTTTAGTATTTCACTAGGAACATACCATAATTTTTGTATACAATTATGTTTTACTAGAAATACCCGTGAAAATTTCGCAGTTTTTCTCTTTGAATTTCTTGATGAACTTTAATTCTTAAGTCAATGCTTAAATAAGTTCATGGCAAGATTTACGACAATAAAATATCGTTAGTAATCTTATTGCATTGTTAAAGAATTTAACATTTTTAAGAAAATATTGCAATTACAATCATAAGTATGAATGTTGGTCGTTGTTTTAAGAAGTAAGAAAGTACAAATAAAAAGATTTCCATTTAACTGAAACAGACGTCCCCTTCTTTCTTTCTTTCTTTCTATTTCTCAAACCAAGTAGCGTTTCTGATATGTCTTTTCAGTTTTTCCACGCGATTTAAACGGGATAGTCCATTATATATGGGTTATTAGTAGGAGACAGCGAACACTTCTATCTTACTTTCTTTCTTTGTTTCTTTCATTTTCTTTTCTCACTGAAACCATGAAGTGTTCTGATGGCTTTTCCGTTTTTCATGCGATCAAAACGGAATAGTCCATTATTTATGGCGTACTGCCAATAGATGTTAAACACTTATAACTTCTGTCTTTCTTTCTTTCATTTTCTCACTGAAATCAAATAGCTTCTCTTATATATCTTTTCCGTATTTCTTCGAAGACAAAAAAAGAAATAGGTACGGCGTAACAAACGTACGTACGGACTAACTAAGCCAGGGACAAAAAAGAATTATAATACGATCTTTTCTAAGCTTCGAATAAAAAAATAAAATAGTTTTTTTATTAGGTTATTGTAACTGGGCTCTGTGTTATTAAGATAGCAACTGGGCCGACTTTTTGGACGAGGAGCAAGTGCCATATTATCATTGGTCTGCATTTCACTTTCACTTTCCGTGTAATATTGCATTCTCATTATGATTGGTCGTCATATTAACTTTCACTTTCCTTATAATATTTGCATTCAATAGAATTTGCCTCCACTTTAGCTTTCACTTTCACTTTCACTTTCCCTGTAATATTGCAGTCTGAGTATGAAAGGTCTTCACTTTAACTTTCACTTTCGCTTTCCGTGTAATATTTCAAACTGAGTATATCTAATGACTTCAGATTAGTATTTCACCAGGAATATACCGTAATTTTTGTAAATAATTATATTTTGCTAAGTCGTGTCACTGGGTCGACATTTTGGAAGAGGGAAAACAGAGCAGTACACAAACACACTGGCTGAGGATAACTGACCAACCACAACAATAAATTAAGTGTTATGTTAAATATAGGACATTAAGTACCATTTTATCATTGGTCTGCACCTCTATTTCTTTTGTTTTAATTCCTTCTTATAATGTCACTTATCTCTTTCAGTGAATCAAAGAGCATCGCTTTTTTCACTACCCAAGTCAGGGGCACAACAAACAACTGCAAGACTACTAAATTTTTTCAGTATTATAAGAGATGCGAACAAAAATATACTCCAGTATAACTACGTTTTATTTCTAGCTGAGAAAGAAGATAGGCGTGTCAGAAAATTTCAAATTTTTTATCGTCTATTCCCATCATGCTTCTATTCGATCAGAAAGATTACTAATATACAATAAATAGTATTAATCAAAAGGCTTACTAATGTGCTATAAATTGTATTAGTCAAAATATTTTTCCGTATATTACAATCAAATGAGGCAAGAAATGCACTGTAACAGTGATTTTAGCTGTTAAAGTCCATTTCTTGCTTCATTTGATTGTAATATACGGAAAAATATTCGTGAATATGAAATGATTATGATAAAAATAAGCAGACATATTTTTTCCATTTTTTTTCAATCAGACATGACTAAAGAAGAATTTGCTGCCTAAATAAACAGATGTACATATATATATATATATATATATATATATATATATATTAGATAGAGAGAGAGAGAGAGAGAGAGAGAAAGAGAAAAACAAATCAGAAAAAAAGAAATCTTTGAATTTGTGGGTCTGATGAATTGATCATATTTACGATTCCAATGTAATAAATTATGACCATGGAATAACTTTGTTTTGACTTTTATATATATATATATATATATATATATATATATATATATATATATATATATATATATATATTTTATATTTATATGGATATATATATATTTTATTTTTTTCCTACAGATATATACGTTTTTTTTGCTTTTCAAAGACGGTATAAGCACGTCAGACGTAAAAGTCGTTTCCCCTGCCAACGGAGATGCAGTTTCGAATTCTGCCGGAGTGCACATATACTTTTAATTAGATTTCTCAATTATTCAGGCCGGTAGACGAAAATAAGTAAATATACTATTTAATAAACAGTGTCTACTCAAATAATAATATCCTCTAATAATAATAATATATATATATATATAGTGTGTGTGTGTGTGTGTTTGTGTGTGTGTGTGTGTGTGTGTGTGTGTGTGATGACTAAATTGTCGCCATTTTATTTTTTTATTTTGCGCCTTTGTATGTTTTTGAATTTGTTAACAGCAAGCTATGGTAGGGTCGGCTCGGCACCGTCTGTGACAAAACAGCAACCTGACGCAGTTCATTCCGCCAGAAACTTGGAAACGACAGAGCTCTTTTAGGAACACTTCGGAGTATTTGGGTTCCAGTCTGAGGACAGTGCAGACCATTCGGAAAGAGTCAGATGAGTCTGATGGTGATTACGAAATGTTATAGTGACGTTATACCGCCATTCATCTAGGCAAAGGGCCTCAGACTCAATGCGACGTCCTAGATGAAATGTCTTGAAGAGGTAGTGTTGCCCTGGGTCAAAAGAGTGGATACTGGATTAACCTTATATCTGCCAACAGGACTCTGCCCCATGCCAAACAAACAAGTGAACACATTCATGGCTGTCAGAAAATCTAAGCGACCACATAAACCCTTAAAACTGACCACCTAATTTCCCAGACTGCAACCCCCTTGATTATTATGTATGGGGCGCAGTTGAGCGAGAGACCAACAAAATTCTTTGTAACACTAAAAATGAACTGAATGCAAGGATTATCGCAGCATTCACCAACTTCAAGAAGGAAACCATCTTGAACAGATGCAAGAGATTCCGAAGTCGTCAGGAGGCTGTAGCTGAAACCGATGGCGATTTCATTGAATAAATGTACTCTTTAGTGTCTCTCTCTATAAAAGGCAGGATGTGTGTGTGTGTGTGTGTGTGTGTGTGTGTGTGTGTGTGTGTGTGTGTGTGTGTGTTATGAATGCACGGCCGCAATTTTCGACGAATTTGCACCAAAATTTACATGCACATGAAGCAGGAAGGCCAAGACTGACTTTGCATTTCCAAACTCTCATCGATAGTGGAAATAATCGATTTTTCATGCTTCTACGGCAGTTTTCATGTAGTTTACGGCCATTTTCTACTGGCCAGAGTGAGAGCCTATAGTTGGCTGCCACGAATAGGCAGAAAGATTCTTTTGACAAGCGTGAGAGCCAACAGCTGACTGACACGAATGTTAACTAGCATGCTAGCATGCATAAAAAATCGATAGCTGCATTCCTCACAAGTGGGAAAAATTTAAATCTGCATAGCACTTTACTCCAATTGGTTCATTCGCTTGCTTAAACTCCACGTCGATTCTAATTCCGCAGAACTGGGTTGGATGGGAAGAAGTATTTGTTGTTAACATTCTTTTTTCATTCGGTTTTTCCAGTTACGTGTCCTTTTTTAAAGCTGATCGCTTTGTGTTCATTTTGTTTAGTTCTTTTTTCGTAACAGATTTAATGTTTAGTATAAAGCTTAGAAAAAATTCGCAGTGTGAGATAGGCAAGAAATAAGGCATGTAGCTACATCAGCACGGCAAAGGGCACTCCTTTAAAGACAAAGAAGGGCAAAAATATTTTAAGTCAAGTGATAGTGATTGTTGTATGAGTCGTACGATTTTTGAATCAAGCACGGGCAACGCCGGGCCATCCTGCTAGTTTCAATTTTTTTTTTGTGTGTGTGTGTAATTTTGCTAAATGTATCTGTTAAAATGAGATGCCAGAGTTATTTTAATCTTTGCGTCGTTTAGACGACAATTCATCCATCGCGCCCTGTACAGTATATATATCAACAGTGTCAGATCTGTCGACGTCTGTTCTTACCTATCCTCTTGTGGTATATTCCAGCGGTCTATCACAGTTCTTTTGTCTCTTTCCGACAAATGCGAATCTGGCCAATGTGAATTCAATTCTAACTTCTATAAAAGATCAAGCCAGTAAATCGGAAGTGTTATCATCCACTCGTGGTGACCAATGTGAAACTTCCGGTTTGAGCACAGTACATTTTATCGCATTGTCGTCTGTTTCGAACTGAGGACAATACATCCTCGGCACTTAAAAAAATCGAAACAAAAAAGAAAGAAAGAAAACAGTATCTAACCAAAAAGCGTTTTACTAACTGGTTTCATTCTGTTAATATCGCTGTATGCCAACCAAACAAAGCTGAAAATCAAAGACTGTTGGGGGAGAAAGAAAGCGGACAGGTGTAATGTCTATTGTGTGTTTTTACTGTTTAATGTATTAGAATACATAAAATTTGTTTAAAATACATAAAATTTGTTTAGAATACATAAAATTCTAATAGTTGAAGGTAAAAACTATTTATTAATATATTTATTTATTAGGTAAACCTTTATAAGGTTTACTTAATAAATAAATATATTAATAAATAGTTTTTACAGTTTAATTATTAAAATACATAAAATTTCTTTTAAATCCATAAAATTTGTTTAGAATACATAAAATTCATATAGTTAAAGGTACTATAATGGTTTACTTAATAAATATATTAATAAATAGTTTTTACTGTTTAATGTATTAGAATACATAAACTTTCTTTAGAATACAGAAAATTGTAAATAGTTGACGCTATTATAAAGGTTTACTTAATAAATAAATATTATTTACTTTTATTCGTATTTTTACAACGAAACATGACACAGTGCACATGTTAGTACTTCGTATGTCCATTCCATGAAGTCGTTCCTTGCAGACTGACCACAGATTCTCGATTGGATTGAAATCAGGAGAGTTTCCAAGACTGTGGATAGTACTTTGATTTGTTCGCTGGTAAGGTGTGACAGTGTGTTCGAGCTGCGTTACAATTTTCGTACGCTTCCTTGGAGTAAAGTCCATCGTAGACGATGGCCGTAAAACAACTAATCGACAGTCGAGACAATAGTGTCCGGGCGTGATGAAAATCTGATGCAATCACGGATGACGCAGTATTTTTCAGGGCCAAATTTCATCATACAAACCCCAAAATCGATCACTATTACTGCGCACCACTGCAAATGACCTAATCCGAGGAAAAAATAGAAATCGATTAAACCCTGTCACTCCAGTGGGTCTAAAACTGACCTTATGCTCAAAGAAAGGAAACTAAAGCGGTTGTTTCAATTAATTTGTACAAGGGTGTAGGTTAGTCACACTGACTTACTGTGACCACGTGCCTGAGTGGTTGGACCAAGTGACCCAGATTAGAATCTCTTCTTTTATATGTACCGTGCCTCTTCAGAACGTGGACGATCATGGCTTCCTATTCCTTGTAGTTCTCGACATGTTTTATCCATTTGTTACTTTTCCCAGTCCCTGTTTTGTCATGCACTTGTTTAAGCCCGCTATGCCACACGTTGCTTTAAAATGTCAATCTTTCAATCTATAAGCCCTGTGAGTATCAGATTCTTCAAGCCACCTCTATTCTCATTACGTGCCCCAGAAATTTCAGCTACCTCTTCCTGGTGCTAAGTATAAGCTTCCTCTTTGTTGCTTTCCTTCTATCTCCATTTCTTTCTTCTTTAGTTGCTTTCTTTCTTTCTTTCTTTCTTTCTTGCTTCATATCGCTTTTTCGGTTCTTTCTTTCTTTCTTTCTTTCTTTTATACTCTTTTTCCTCGTATTAATTTTATTTCTTTTTACGTTTTATTTCCTTCCATATATTCATTTTTTCTCATTCCTTTCATTTGTCCAGATAAATCTCCCCTCTTCTTCTTGTTTGTTTGTTTCTTTCTTTCTTTCTTCAAATCACATTTTGTTTTAATTTCTTTCTTTCTTTCTTTCTTTCTTTCTTTCTTTCTTTCTTTCTTTTGATCCCCCTAATTTAATTCTTATATTCTTTCTTTATTTTCGTTCAATTTTCTGTTAAAACATTATTTCTTTCATTCTTTCTTAACATTTCCTCACACTTTCTGCCTTTTCCTTTTTTTCTAGCCTTTCTTTTTATTCTTTCTTTCTTAATATCTTCCAATTCTTCCGTAATATTTCCCAACGCTTTTTTTCTTTCTTTCTCTCTTCCTTTCTTTCTGTTCCTGATTTTTCACAGATACTTCCAATTCTTTAATTTTGTTTTTTTGGTCTTTTGTCATCTTTTATTTGTTTAGATAATTTTTCTTTCAGCCTTTTTACTTTTCTTCTTTCTTTCTTTCTTTCTTTCTTTCTTACGTTCTTTCATTTTTCTTTCTTACTTTCTCTCTTTTTCCTTTCTTTCTAGTCTTTTCTTTCTTTTTTTATTTCACATTTTCTTTCTTTTCTTTCTTCCATTCTGTCTACGTTTTTCTTTCATTATTTTCCCTTTCATACTTTCTTTTTCATTTTTCATTTTCTTTCTTTAATATTTTCTTTTTCTTTCTTTCTTTCATTTATTCTTTCTTTCTTTTTCATGTTTTTATTCAACAGTTACTTTATTTCTTTAATTCCTTCTTCCTTTTTGTTTATCTTTTCTGTTAATACTTTTTCTTTCGTTCTTTCTTTCTTTCTTTCTTTTTTTTTTCCTTGCTTTTTTAATCTATTCTTTGTTCTTTCTCAAATTCTTCTAATTTTTAATTTTGCCTGTTTCTTTCCTCTTTCTATTTTGTTTTACTTTTTTCTTTCATTTTTTCTTTCATTTTTCTTTCATTTTTCATTCCTTTTTTCTTTCATTTTCCTTACTTTTTTCTTCCCTTTTGTTTTAACTTTTTTTCTAACTTTTTTCTTACCTTTCTCTTTCCTTTTTTCTTTCACTTGTCCTACCTTTTTCTTTCCTTCTTTCTTTCATTTTTTTCTTTCCTTTTTCTTTTTTATCATTTTTCTTTCATTATTTCTTTCATTTTTCGTTCCTGTTTTCTTTGTTTTTTCTTACTTTTCTTTTCCTTTTTCTTTCCTTTTTTCATTCATTTTATTTTCACTTTTTCCTTTTTTTCCATTTTTTTTTTGTTTTTTATCCTTTTCTTTTTCGTTCCTTTTCTTTCCTTTATTCTTTCTTTTTCTTTCCTTTTTCTTTCTTTTTTTCCTTTTTTCTTTTCTTTTCTCTTTCCTTTTTTCTTTCCTTTTTTCTTTTTTCTTAGATTTTTTCTTTCATTATTTCTTTCATTTTTTCTTTCCTTTTTTTCTTTCCTTTTCCTTCCTTTTGACGCTTTAAGATTTTTTCTTTCCTCTGACTTTGGTTTCTTATCTATCACCCTTCTAATTTTTTTCATTTTTTTTTTTTTTTTTGTTTAACACTATCGACCCCTTGCCTTGATTTCTTCAATCCACCCATTCATCTTACACTATTTTCTTTCGCTTTTCAGAAATTTTTTTTAACTGCAGGAAACTAAGAGAATTTTTTCCTCCAGAAATACCCACCAAGAGTAGTTCACCAGACCATAAATCAAAAATTATCTCCCCTCACCATTGTTCGAAATTTTCCCGATTTTTTTTTTAATTCTTAGGAAATAAAAGAAAGCAAAAGAAAGAAAGAATCTCTTTTAATCCGTGTGGACAAGCGTGCTCATATATGGAGGCACACGCCTCTGCTCCCTTCTCTTAGTGTGCTTACGCGCATCAGTATATATACATATATATGGCTGTCCTTCTTAGCCGAAGAGGCAGCCTGCTTTCGCATGGGTGCAGTATGCGCATGCGTGTGTCGGCCGTCTTTCAATGGGCTGTTCTTCTTCCCGCGGTTATTTTGACTTTTTTAATTCGCTTTTTAAAATGAATTAATTAACAAGAGTCCTTAAGAAATAAAACTATTGACATAAGACGAAAGAAATATCGAATAAGTTGAAAATAATGCAGAACAAAATTAAAAGGAAAAAAAGTGAAAGGGATTTTTTTTTTGAATTATAACAATTAAATTATCTTTCATTAAAAACCTGAAGTTTATTGTTTTCATGAGATCTTTTTTTTTTTTTTTTTCATTCTTGCTACTCGCAAATCGGACTCTTTTCTTCTTAAAGAAAAATGATTGTAATGGATTGAATAAATAAAGATGTATTTAACGGAGAAAAAACAAAAGAGACATTCAAGATTTAAAGAAGGAAAAAAAGATGTAAAGCAAAAGAAAGAAAGAAAGAAAGAAAGAAAGAAAGAAAGAAAGAAAGAAAGAAAGAAAGAATGAATTGAAAACAGAAAGAAAGCAAACGAAAAGGAAAAAAGAAAGAAAGGATGGGAGACAGAAAGAAAACAAAAGAAAGAAAGAAAGAAAGAAAGAAAGAAAGAAAGAAAGAAAGAAAGAAAGAAAGAATTGAAAACAGAAAGAAAGCAAACGAAAAGGAAAAAGAAAGAAAGGATGGGAGACAGAAAGAGAACAAAAGAAAAGAAAGAAAGAAAGAAAGAAGTAAAAAGAAAGACAGAGAACAGTAAAAAAGAAAGAAAGAAGTAATGAAAAAGAGAAAGAAAGAGAAGTAAAAAGAAAGAAAAAGAGACAAATTTAAAATGAAAAGAAGAAATAAATAATGAAAAAAGAGAAAAAGAAAGAAAAAAGAGTAGTAAAACGAAAGAGAGAGGAAAACAGTAAAGAATAAGTTAAAAGAAAAAAGAAAGAAAGAGAAAGAGACACAAAAGTAATATGAAAGAAGGAAAGAAGTAATGAGAAAGAGAGAACTAAAGAGAAAGAAAGAAACGGAAAGGCAGAATAAAAGAGAAAGAATGAAAAGTAAAAAGAAAGAAAGAAAGAAAATAAAAGAAGTAATGAATAAAGAAAAAAGAAAGAAAGAAAGAAAGAGAGACAAAAGTAAAATGAAAGAATGAAAGAAGTTATGAAAAAAGAAAGAATTGAGAATTAAAATGAAAGAAGAAAGAAAGAAATAAAGAGAAAGCAAGAAAAAAGAGAAAGAATAAGAAATAAATACAAAGAAAGAAAAATAAAAATAAAAATAAATGAAGAAAAGAAAGAAAATGATTGAATGTCAGAAGGAAAAGAAAAAGAAAGATAATTTTAAAAAAGACATATGGAATATACGCAAAAAAACAAAGAAATTATTTGAATGAGTGTGAAATGAAGACGATAATAAATTATTGTAAGAAAGAATGAATATAGCGTATGAATTATAAAATAAAGAATGAAAAGTAAATAATATATGAGTGTAAAACAGAGAAACGGGAAAATACCGTAATTTCCCATGTATAATACGCATTTTTTCTAAAAAAAATAATAAGCCAAAACAGGGGTGAGTATTATGCCCAGTTACAAAAAATCTTTTAAAAATTGCCGTAAAATAAAATAAGAATTATCATAAAACCCAATTAGAATAATACTATTCTATTGTTTAAAACCATTTTTCTAAATAAGAGTAAGAAACTGTCGATAATGAAATTGGTGTGGTACAATTTATAGGGTTTGATTACCAAACATGGGGTGCGTATTATGCCATATTATCCCACACTTTCAGCACAATATTAAGGGTGCGTATTATGGATGAGCGTGTATGATACACGTGGAATAACGGTAATTAAGAAATGGATCCTAATGAATGAGCGCTAGAAATAAAAAGAAGGAATGAATATAAAAGCGGGAAAGATTGAGAATTAATGAAGAAAAGAAAGGAAATGAATGAATGTAGGATGGAAGAAAATGAGAATAAGAATGAATATAAAATAAAAATTTATGGGTGTATGAATGAAAAGGCGGATGAAATCAACGATTGAAATAAAGCTTGAAAGAAAGGTTATGAATAACTGTAAGGAAGAAAGAATGAAAGAAAGAAAAAGGAAGAAGTAATGAGAAAAGAAACGTAAAAAGAAAGAAAGAAAGAAGAAAAGAAGTAATAAAAAAGAGACGTAAAAAGAAAGGAAGAAAGAAAGAAGGAAAGAAGTAATGAAAAAAGAGACGCAAAAAGAAAGAAAGAAAGAAGTAATGAGAAAAGAGACGTAAAAAAAGACATGGAAAAAAATAATGAAAAAAAGGCGTAAAAAGAAAGAAAGAAGTACTGACAAAAGAGACGTATAAGAGAATGAAAGAAAGAAGGAAAAAGTAATGAAAAAGTGGCGTAAAAAGAAAGAAAGAAGTAAAGAAGTAATGAAAAAAGAGTCCTAGAAAGAAAGAAAGAAAGAAAGAAAGAAAGAAAGAAAGAAAGAAAGAAAGAAAAAAAGACGAATAGGTTGAAGAAAAAAGAAAATGGCAGCAGTGTATTTACGAAATACGTAATTTAAGCAATAATAAGTAGAAAGAAAGAAGGAATAAAACGAAATAAAAATTCAAAAATAGAGAAGCGAAAAATATTGATATTTAAAAGAAAGAAAGAAAGAAAGAAAGAAAGAAAGAAAGAAAAAAAAGAAAGAAAGAAAGAAAGAAAGAAAAGCGTTGGGAAATACTGAGAAAGAAATAAAGCAAAAGAAAGAATTGGAAAATATTAAGAAAGAATGTGGCCAAGGTAGAAAAAAAAAGCGAAGGAATATGTAGACGCCAGAAAAAGAAAGAAAGAAAGAATATTTTCAAATGTCAAAAGAAAAAAGAAAGAAGGGTACAAGTAAAGGAAAAAAAGAAAGATTTTGAAAAAAAAAATGGTTAAAAAAATTTCAGAAGAAAATGATTGACAAAAGTATTCAATATAAAAAATATTACGTCGTGGGACACTGAAAAATTTTCGACCTGGCTCAGTTTCGTAAAATCAGTTTTCTGATGTATGCTCATTTAAATTTTCATTCTGTGTAGTTAATAGGGCCGAGTACTTTTCAGCACCCCCTCCTCGTGCATAAAAGAAAGGAAATTCAAGTGCACATAAAATTTTCGAAATTAATAATTGGAAATAATGAGTCAAGACACTTCTGGTGAAATATTAGTTGTTAATTACTTTGGAAAAGGAGCTATTATTATTATTATTATTATTATTATTATTATTATTATTATTATTATTATTATTATTATTCAGCGTTCATCACGCCGCCATATTTATTTATTTTTTCTCTCATAATCATTAACGCTTCTTTTCTTTCTGATTAATTTCTAACCATTAATACTTTTCTTTTTCATTTCTTTCTTCCATTTGTTCTGTCTTTCTTTTTCTATTTTTCTAAGCTCTATCTTTCTCTATATATTTCTTTAATCCTGTCTTCCCTTAACTCTTTTTGTCGTTCATTTTACGGTCTTTCTTTTTCTCTCTTTTCTTTCTATATACATCATCTTTCTTTCTTTTCTTCTTTGTTTTTCTTTCATACCCGGTTATTTCTCTTATTTTCTCTTTTCTTTCGATTTAATACATATTTCTTTCTTTCTTTAGTTCTTTCTTCTTATTTCTTTCTTTAGTTCTTTCTTCTTCTTTCTTTATATAGTTCTTTCTTTTTCTTTCTTTCTTTTTTTCTTTAATTTTATGTTCTTTTAATCCTATTTTCTTTTAATTTTGAATGTTACGTTTTCCTTTCTTCATTTCTATCTTTTAATACTTTCCCTCCTTTCTTTCTTTTTCTCTTTCTTTCTGTAATTCTATGTTTTTCTTCCTTTTTTTCACTCTTTCTATACGCTTTATTTTTTCTTTCTTTCATTTTCTTCTTTTTTCTTTCCCTGATTGTATGTTCTTTCTCCCATTCTTCCTTTTTCTTTTTACTTAAAAAAATCTACGTTTTTCTTTCTTCTCTTTCTTTTAATGTTCTTCTCTCCTTCTTTCTTTTTTCTTTTCTTTCTTTAATTTCTATATTCATTCATCCTTTGTTTCTTTCTTTCTATTCTCTTTTTTAGACATTACTTTTCTGACTTGAACCTTTCTCTGTTTACTTTTGTTTCTCTTTCCTATTTTGATCACTTAAACATGGCGTTGTCATAATTATCCCAGCACAATTCTTTCCACCGATGTCTATCACACTCCTTCCCTAACACTCATCTTCCAACTCTTGTCGCCGTTATCCCGTAACAAAATAACCACTTTGTTGATTTCCAAACGATGCCGTTTTTCTCTATTTGCCCGGAGCGCCTTATCGTCTGCTTTCTTCATTTTTCCTTCTTAATAATTGTGTTTATAAATGGCCAGGCAATGTCTTTAACCAAACATCGATCTAGTATTTTATAAAAGGACACCTTAACTTATAACTAAGCATCAAATTCTGTTTGTCATTATTAATTTTGCTTCAGGCACGCGATGAAAAATTAGGTCACGATGACCTAAAAGCTGCAACCCGGATGTTGTAAGTAAATAAAATACTTCACATATGATGCCGACGTCTCGTGTTAGTTGAAATGTCTCCAGGATAGACATATACCTGGAATCTTCTTCCAATGCAAAATCATATATCCGCAGATAAAAAAGAAAACAATGAACATTTTCACTGTTCTCGCGTTATTAATAGTACGCACTATCGTAATACCCATTGCGTTTTATTGCAACATTCTTGGTTCATACAAACTTTGGCCGCCATATCCAACAGCATGAAATCACAAACTTCCAACAAACGTGTCGAACGCGTCGTCTTAACAACTGAAGTCCCTTTTGAATTTGTGATTAAGAAGCATCTTTCTATAATGAAGCGGTTCACAACATGAAAACTGGAAGTCAAAAGAGAAAAGTGATTGTTTTGTTTCTACAGGATCGAGAAAGATTCTCTGTGTGTGTATGTAGACAGGGCGGGTTTCAAAGGACTCTTGAGTCACCACCAAATCCATGATGAAGGCCCCCAAATCTATTCGTCTCAATTTTATTAGTATTCATATAAAATACAAATTTTATTTTAACCTAAGTATTAAATAATGGATCATATGAAATATATTTGTCCATTAAAAAATATCTGGTCTATATTTCTGAGATTTCCTACACTATTTACATTACACTATTGTCCTCATCCTTTGTCGTCATACATTTCATCACAACGTTTTGCCTTTTAGTTCTGTCTATATCTGTGATGAGTTTACTAAACTAACATTATTCGGACTATTTTAAAAATCGCCTGTCATCATATTTCTGAGATGAGTCTGTCTAATGTACATTTACTATTATTCGGAAAAATCTTTGGAGTTTAATAAAAGTGGCCATTATTGTTTGTTTTCTTTGACATTCACTTTTTAAATATTAGAAGGTCTCTATTTATGAAGATTTCGATTCATCACAATTTCCGGCCGAAATCAGTTTCAATTGAAAATTGTCGTTTTCGCTAAATAATTCATTTCGTTTAAATAATGGATTCAGTGTCAAGTGTCTAAATTTCACATCAATCGGAAAAATTGTTTATAATCTTTTATTCAAAGGAGTCGGGTTCAATTTCCTGATCTTTTTATGTGGACAACTTGGAGAGGGAATTAACAGGAGATAACTGACATCCATTAGACATGGCACTTGGAACTAGAACAGTCTACCTGATACTATTGAAAAATATAGGATTCATTTCGACATTACAACCACGGAGCGTACATTGGCCGAAATGTGGTAAATATGGCAACAAAGATGAGAACAATAGTCCGAATAATGTAAATAGTGCACATAATACCTCATCTCAGAAATATAGGCAGAAAATGAAGGGCCAAAACGTTGTAATAAATATGGTAACAAAGATGAGGACAATAGTCTGAATAATGTAAATAATGTACATAATACCTCATCTCAAAAATATAGACAGATACTGAAAGGCCGAAACGTTGTAATAAATATGGCGACAAAGATGAGGACAATAGTCCGAATAATGTAGATAGTGTACATAATACCTCATCTCAGAAATATAGACAGATACTGAAGGGCCGAAACATTGTAATAAATATGGCGACAAAGATGAGGACAATAGTCCGAATAATGTAAATAGTGTACATAAAAACTCACCTCAGAAATATAGACAGATACTGAAGGGCCGAAACATTGTAATAAATATGGCGACAAAGATGAGGACAATAGTCCGAATAATGTAAATAATATACATAATATCTCATCTCAGAAATATAGACAGATACTGAAAGGCCGAAACGTTGTAATAAATATGGCGACAAAGATGAGGACAATAGTCCGAATAATGTAGATAGTGTACATAATACCTCATCTCAGAAATATAGACAGATACTGAAGGGCCGAAACATTGTAATAAATATGGCGACAAAGATGAGGACAATAGTCCGAATAATGTAAATAGTGTACATAAAAACTCATCTCAGAAATATAGACAAATACTGAAGGGCCGAAACATTGTAATAAATATGGCGACAAAGATGAGGACAATAGTCCGAATAATGTAAATAGTATACATAATGCATCATCTCAGAAATATAGACAGATACTGAAAGGCCGAAACGTTGTAATAAATATGGCGACAAAGATGAGATCAATAGTCCGAATAATGTAAATAGTGTCAGCTAGGAAAATTGAAAATAAATATAATGTATGTAAATACAAATTAGAGACATGTCATAATAGATTATTCCATCTTAAATAAATTAACAATGATTTGCATCAATCATTTTAACATCAACTTGGAAAAATAAAATCGGCTACATTTTAAAGTCATCTCGTACTTTAAAACAAAATACGACTGAATAAGTTTGAGCGGACGTGTACGCCAATACAATAACTCAAAAATTATCTTTTTTTTTTAAGAGTAGCGTTTTTACTTATTTTCGCTAAAATTATATTTTTTTAATCACTTCAACCCAAGCAAGGCCAAAGCAACACTGAGACGCAAGGGGCTGCTGGGAGTGGAAGAAAACGAAATGACTTTAGAAGGAACCGGAAGCCTAATCGTGAACAGGAAACAAGGGATAAACCTCTACTCCTGTTCCAAAGAAAATGGAGAATAGTGAACTGGACGACAGCCGAACCTATCAACTCCTACTGAGGAGAAAAATTAGGGAATAAAATTTCAGTGTTCAGGCAGAGACATTAGAAGTATAGAGTTGAAGTAGATTTTAGAAGGAACCGGAAACCCAACACTAAACAGGAAACAAGGGATAAACCTCTTCTCCTGTTCAAAAGACCTTGGAGTGTGAATCGGACCATAAGTGAACCTATCCACTTCTATCCTCAAAATGTTGTCTTTTCCAAATTCTGAATAGAATTGTTCTTTCTGTTACAATTTCCTTTTGGACTACTCATTTCGTCCACGGAATTCTCAATATCCTTCTGTATAACCACATTTCTGCTGCCTCTAATGTTCTTTCACATCCGTAGATAAATGGTCCAACATTCACTCCCATAGATCCAGGACTGATATTGCATAGCAATCCAACGCTCTTTGCTTTGTTTCTAACGAAATCTTTCCGTCTCCGCTATAGAGCCCGGACGGCTTGCTTCTCCGCAGCGACACCAATTCTATTCTCAACCTCTCGTTTTTCGACTTCGATACATTATTTATATAACTTAAGTGTCAGCAACAAAAAACCAAGTGAAGTGCCCAAACCACACGAAATTGTGAAAGCTGTTGATAAACAGACATAAGGAAAAGCTGTCGAAAAGTCAGTATGAAAGTCTTCAAGGAGTCTTGCTGGGAATCAGAGGAAGCTATCGTACAACTTAAAAGAGGTAACCATCATAAATAAACTTTGCCAAAAGTACGGAGGCATATCAGACTGCTAGAATTACATGCGCATAACTCTACTTTCGATTACAATCAAGCATCTAAGAAAAAATACTATTAAACGTACGAATAAAATAAATAGGGCGCTGCCATTATCACTCGGGATAAATTGCCCTACTTCTGTATAGCAGACAATACGGAACAATCACTTCACAGAATCAAGACAAAAATAGAAGCAACAGCAGGTTCTGCCGAAGAATGGTTGGAATACCTCAAGCGCATGTGAGCAATGGGGAAGTTTTAAGGAAAACTGGAAGTGCATGCAATATACTCACAATCATAACGAAATAGTAATATGCAAAGTTTCGAGCAATTTATAAATTGTAATTTGAATTTGCTCTGCTGACAATTCTGAGAAAATCTCTTGTGATACAAATCAGATTATTTATTAGACGTTCTGCAATCGCAGATCCAGATGTATTGATGCACGTCAATCGCAGATCCAGATGTATTGATGCTCGTCAATGGTTGCTGGGTCTTAGTGTAATCAATCTATGACACATAATGCTGATTCTCTGATAATATTTTTCTCCACTTGATTTCAGTCGTTGTACTTGTTTTTCTTATATTTGTATGTCGTTTTTTAAAATCTCTCATCTCTTTATATATATATATATATATATATATATATATATATATATATATATATATATGAATATATATATATATATATATATATATATATATATATATATATATATATATATATCACTGTTTTTAAAACCATGATAAAATGTTGTGCCTCCCCCCCACAAATTATTTAAGTCTCCCATATGATGCAGAAGGATGACATACACTTCGGAACGTGAAAGAACAGCAATCAATCCAATTCTCGAGGCACTATATTATCGGTGCATTTGTTCAGAGAGTTTTCTGTTCGGGAATGACGCGGCTCTCGTTGACAAGGCCGAAGTTGTTTGCCAGCTGGTAACACCCTGCCACTTAAATGCGTCAGAACACTTCAATATGGCAGCTAGCTTAAAAAAAAAACGACATATCCTCGAACGCTAGACAGGATAGAGAAATAGACAAGTCTGACAAAGCCAAATCGATCCCTTAATCCCTGATGTAAGATAAACCTAACAAAATTACAAAACACAGTCTGGATGTGTGTGTGTGTGTGTGTGTGTGTGTGTGTGTGTGTGTGTGTGTGTGTGTGTGTAACGAATGCACGGCCGCAATTTTCGACGGATTAGCACGAAGGCCAAGATCCACTTTGCATTTCCCAACTCCCATCGATAGTGGAAATAACCAATTTTTTCATGCTTCTACGGCACTTTTCATGTAGTTTGCGGCCATTTTGTACTGGCCAGAGTGAGAGCCAATAGCTGGCTGCCATGAATAGGCAGGAAGATTCTACTGGCCAGCGTGAGAGCCAACAGCTGACTGACACGAATGTTAACTAGCATGCTAGCATGCAAAAAAAAATCGATAGCTGCATTCGTCACAAGTGGGAAAAATTTAAATCTGCATGGCACTTTACTCCAATTGGCTCATTCGCTTGCTTAAACTCAACGTTGATTCTGATTCCGCAGAACTGGGTTGGGTGTGAAAAAGTATTTGTTGTTAACATTCTTTTTTTCATTCGGTTTTTCCAGTTACGAGTCCTTTTTTTAAAGCTGATCGTTTTGTGTTCATTTTGTTTAGTTCTTTTTTCGTAACAGATTTAATGTTTAGTATAGAGCTTAGAAAAAAATTCGCAGTGTGAGATAGGCAAGAAGTAAGGCATGTAGCAACATCAGCACGGCAAAGGGCACTCCTTTAAAGGCAAGGAAGGGCAAAAATATTTTAAGTCAAGTGATAGCGATTGCTGTATGAGTCGTACGATTTTTGAATCAAGCACGGGCAACGCCGGGCCATGCTGCTAGTCATATTATATAAGGTGCCAAATATTGAGTCATATAAAGCATAAAATTGATTAATCGATGTTCTTTTAATCACCGTTGTTCCTGCAATATATTAAAGCGATTTCAACGCTGGTATTCTCGATTCAGAAGGAGCTACAAGTATTGAAACTATACAAGAGATTGTTCAATTACTGTGGGCAAGCTACTTGGCCTTGGCTTTACAAGAATCTTACATTCCCAGAGATAATTTGTTACCTATGGAGACTGGTTCCATGCTGATGAGATACAATGATTTCTTGAAAAGTATCTTCATCTCCTGTGGATTGAAGCATCGTCACTGGGAAATGTTGCCGAGTTGGTAACATGGAAGAAGAACTATCAGGCAATGTATGCAGCTGGAGCGATCTATAAAAAGGAGAAAAAGAAAAGAATCAAAAGAAAGAAAGAAAGAAAGAAAGAAAGAAAGAAAGAAAAAAGAAAGAAAGAAAGAATACAGAATAATAAGCTACTCAAGAAGAGAAAGAAAGAAACAAGAAAAAAACGCAAATTCACAAATTTACGAAGTAAAAATGAATAAATGAATAAAAAAATAAAGAACAAAAAAGAGACAAAAATGTAAAAAAAGTAAACTAAAACAATAAATGAATCAAAAAAAGAAAGAGGAAAAGAAAGAAAAAGAGAGAGGTAACGTCTAAAGATGGCAAAAACAAAGAAGTAAAAAGAGAAAATATTGAGAAAAGAAAAGCGTAAAACAATGAATGAGTCAAAGAAAGAAAGAAAGAAAGATTCACTTGAGAAAGTTAACGCCAAAACGCAGATATCAAAAAAGTAACAAAGAGAAAAAGAAAGAAAAAAGAAACAAAACTGAGAAACAATGAGAAAGAGAAATTCCAGTGAGAAAGGTAAGATCAAAAGATAGATGACAAAAACTAAAGAAGGAATCAGAGAAGCAAAGATAATATTGAGAAAAAATATCCTAAAACAATGAAAGAAGCAAAGAGAGAAAGGAAGAAAAAAAAGAAGAAAGAAGGAAAGAAAGAAAAAGATGAGAAAGAAAAAAGCCTAAAACAATGAATGAATCAAAGAAAGAAAGAAAGAAAGAAAAATTCAAGTGAGAAAGATAAGGTCTAAACGCAGATGGTAAAGAAAGAAAGATTCAAGTGAGAAAGGTAACGTCTAAACGCAGATGGTAAAGAAAGAAAGAAAGAAAGAAAGATTCAAGTGAGAAAGGTAAAAGTGTAGATAATGATGGTAAAAAAAAAAAAAAAAAAAAAAACAAAGAAAGAAAAAAGAAAAAGAACAAGTGAGAAAGTAACGTCTAAAAAACGCAATGGAAAAAAAAAAGAAAAAGAAAGATACAGGTGAGAGAAAGGTAACGTTAAAATGAGAAAAAAAAGACAGAATAAAATAAAGAAAGAAAAAAGAAAGAAAGAAGAAAAAAAAGAAAGAAAGAAAGAAAAATTTAAGATTTCAAACGAAAAACAATGAAAGAAAGAAACAAGAAAAACAAAAGAAACAAAAAGAAAAGAAAGAAAAGTTAGAAAGAAAACGTCTAAACGCAGATAAAAAGAAAAAAAAAAGAAAGATTCAATAGAGAAAGGTAACTTTAAACGCAGATTAAAAAGAAGAAATTGAAAGAAAGAAAGAAAGAAAGAAAAAGAAAGAAAGAAAAAAAGAAAGATTCAGAAAGGTTAATCTAAAAACGCAGATGGTAAAAGAAGGAAAGAAAAAAGAAAGAAAAAAGAAAGAATAAACAAGAAAGAAAGGTAAGTCTAAACGAAAGATGTTAAAAGAAGAAAAAAAAAAAAAGAAGGAAAGATTCAAGTGAGAAAGGTAACGTCTAAAAATAGATGCCAAAAAAGAAAAAAGGAAACAAAGAAAATATTGAGAAAAAAATAACTTGACATAATGAATGAATGAAAGAAAGAAAAGAAAAGAAAGGAAAATGGAGAAAAGAATGATTCAAGTGAGAAAAGGTAAAGAAAAAAAGATAGAAAAAAAAAGAAAGAAAAAACAGAGAAAACAAAAAAAAAGAATTGAGAAAAGTAAAAAATTCAAAAAGAATGAATGAATGAAAAGAAAATTGCCAAAAAGAAAGAAAATTCCAAATGAGAAAGGTAACGTCTAAACGCAGATGGAAAAAAAAAGAAAAAAAAGAAAAGATAATTATAAAAAAGGTAAAAAAATTAAACGCAGATGGTAATAAAGAAAGAAAGAAAAGAAAGAAAGAAAGAAAGAAAGAAAGATTTTTGAGAAATTGAAATGGAAAGACGCTGAAAAAAAAGAAAGATTGAAAAAAACAAAGAAAAAAAGAAAGATTTTTTTAGAAATGTAACGTCTAAACGCAGATGGTAAAGAAAGAAAAAAGAAAGATTCAATAGAGAAAGGTAACTTCTAAACGCAGATGGTAAAGAAAGAAAAAGAAAGAAAGAAAGAAAGAAAGAAAGAAAGGAAGAAAGATTCAAGTGAGAAAGGTTAGGTCTAAACGCAGATGGTAAAGAAGGAAAGAAAGAAAGAAAGAAAGAAAGAATGATACAAGTGAGAAAGGTAACGTCTAAACGCAGATGTTAAAGAAAGAAAGAAAGAAAGAAAGAAGGAAAGATTCAAGTGAGAAAGGTAACGTCTAAAAATAGATGCCAAAAAAGAAAAAAGGAAACAAAGAAAATATTGAGAAAAAAATAACTTGACATAATGAATGAATGAAAGAAAGAAAGAAAGAAAGAAAGGAAATGCGGAGAAAGAATGATTCAAGTGAGAAAGGTAAGATCAAAAGATAGATGGCAAAAAAAGAAAGAAGGAAACAGAGAAACAAAGAAAATATTGAGAAAAGAAAAGCCTAAAAGAATGAATGAATCAAAGAAAGAAAGAAAGAAAGAAAAATTCAATTGAGAAAGGTAACGTCTAAATGCAGATGGTAAAGATAGAAAGAAAGAAATAAAGAAAGAAAGAAAGAAAGAGTAAGAAAGATTCAAGTGAGAAAGGTAACGTCTAACTGCAGATGGTAAAGAAAGAAAGAAAGAATGAAAAGAAAGAAAGGAGAAAAAGTAACGAGGAAAATAATGAAAAAAAAGATAGAAAGAAAGAAAGAAAGAAAATTGAGAAAAATTTAAAATTATAAACGCAGATGGTAAAGAAAGAAAAGAGAAAAAAACAAAGAAAGAAAGATTCCAGTGAGAAAGTTAATGTCTAAACGCA
>CAHIKZ030001637.1:37500-95000 GCA_903632075.3 Acanthosepion pharaonis
AAAATGAAAGAAGAAAAGAACGAAAGAAAAAGAATCAAAAGAAAGAAAGAAAGAAAGAAAAAAAAAAAAAAGAAAAACCAAATAAAGAAAAAAAAAGAAAAAAAAAGAAAGAAAGAAGTGAAAAAGAAAGAAAAAAAAAAATTTTAAAAAAGAAAGAAAGAAAGAAAAAAAAAAAAATTAAAGAAGATGGTAAAAAAAAGAAAGAAAGAAAGAAAGAAAGAAAGAAAAAAGAAAGAAAGATTGAAAATGAAAATCTGAAAAAAGAAAGAAGATGGTAAAGAAAGAAAGAAAGAAAAAAAGAAGAAAAAAAAAAAAAAAAAAGAAAGTAAAAAAAGAAAAAAAGAAAGAAAAAAAAAGAAAGAAAAGAAAGAAATGAAGAAAAAAATAAAAGAAAGCAGATGTAAAAAAGAAAGAAAGATTAAAAAGAAAAAGGTAAAAAGAATGAAAGAAAGTAAAGAAAGAAAAAAAGAAAAAAAAAAAGAAAGGAAAAAAGAAAGAAAGGAAAGAAAGAAAGAAAAAATTAAAAAAAAAGAAAAAAAGATGGAAAGAAAAAAGAAAGCAAAAAATTGAAGGAAAAAAAATAAAGAAAAAAGAAAGAAAAAAAGAAAGAAAGATTAAAAAGAAGAAAGTAAAGAAAGAAAGAAAGAAAGAATTAAACGAAGAAAAAAAGAAAATGGTAAAAGAAAGAAAGAAAGAAAGAAAGAAAGAAAGAAAGAAAAAAAGAAAGAAAGAAAAAAAAAGAAAGAAAGAAAAAAAGAAAGAAAAAAAGAAAGGTAATGTTTAAACGCAGAAAAGAAAAAAGAAAAGAATTAAAAGAAAGAAAGAAAGAAAGAAAGAAAGAAAGAAAGAAGAAAGGAAAAGAAAGAAAAAATTAACGTCTAAAAGCAGAAATTAAAAAAAAGAAAGAAAGAAAGAATATGACAGAAAAGAACGTCTAAAACGCAGAAAAAAAAAGAAAGAAAAAGAAAAATGAGAAAGGTAACGTCTGAACGCAGATGTTAAAAAAAAGAAAGAAAGAAAGAAAAAAGAAATGAGAAAGGTAACGTTAAAACGCAGATGGTAAAGAAAAAAGAAAAAAAATAAAAAAAAATGAAAGAAAGTGAGAAAGGAAAAAAAAAAAAGCAGAATAAAAAAGAAGAATTCAAAAGAAAGGTAACGTCTAAATGCAAATGGTAAAGAAAAGAAAAAAAAAAGAAAGAATGAAAAGTGAGAAAAGAAAGAAAGAAACGAAAAGATGGCAAAAGAAAAAAGAAAGAAAGAAAGAAAGAAAAAATTATATTGAGAAATGTAACGTCTAAACGCAGATGGTAAAGAAAGAAAGAAAGAAAGAAAGAAAGAAGTGAGAAAGGTAACGTCTAAACGCAGATGTTAAAAAAAGAAAAAAGAAAAAAAGAAAGAAAGAAAGTGAGATTGAACGAAAAACGCAGAAGAAAAGAAAGAAAGAAAAAAAGAAAAAAAGAATGATTCAAGAATGAGAAAGGAGTTTGAAAAAAGAACGCAGATGGTAAAAAAGAAATAAAGATTCAAGAGAGAAAACGATCAAAATAAAGAAAGAAGGAAAGAAAGAAAAGAAAAAAGAAAAAAAAATGAAAAGAAAGAAAAAGAAAGAAAGAAAGAAATAACGTCTAAAGAAGATGTCAAGAAAGAAAGGTAATTGATGAAGAGAAAGAAACGTCTAAAAAGAATGAAAAAAAGAAATAAAGAAAAGAAAAAATTCAAGAAAGAAAGAAAAACGTCTAAAAGAAAGATGGAAAAAGAAAGAAAGAAAGAAAGAAAGAAAGAAAGAAAGAAAGAAAGAAAGATTCAAAGAAAAAAAAAGAATCTAAAAGAAAGAAAAGAAAAAAGAAAGAAAAATTCAAATTAGAAAGAAAATTTTTATTAAGATTAAAGAAAGAAAAAAAAGAAAGAAAGAAAAGAAAGAAAAAAAAAAAAAAAGAAAAAAAAAAGAAAAGAAAGAAAGAAAAAAAAAGAAAAAAAAAAAGTGAGAAAGGTAAAAAAAAAACGCAGATGTTAAAGGAAAAAAGAAAGAAATATTCAAGGAGAAAGGTAACGTCTAAAAAAAAAAATGGTAAAGAAAGAAAAAGAAAAGAAAAAGAAAGAAAGAAAAAGAAAGAAAAGAAAAAAAGAAAGAAAGATATAAAGAAAAAAAAAAAAAAGAATGATTCAATGAGAAAGGTAAAGAAAAACGAAGATTAGAAAAGAAAGAAAGAAAGAAAAAAAAGAAAAAAGAAAAAAGAAAGAAAAAATGTAACGATCTAAAAAAAATGAAAAAGAAAGAAAAAAAAGAAAATGTGAGATTGAAAAAAAAGAAAAAAAACGCAGATGTTAAAAAAAAAAAGAAAAAAGAAAGAAAGAAAAAAAAAGTGAAAAAAAGGAAAACGTCTAAACGCAGATGTTAAAGAAAAAAAGAAAGAAAGAAAGAAAAAAAAAAAAAAAAAGAAAAGTGAGAAAAGAAAAAAAAAAAAAAAAATTGAAAAGAAAGAAAGAAAGAAAGAAAAGAAAAAAATGTGAAAAAGAAAAAAAAGAAAACGCAAATGGTAAAAAAAAAGAAAGAAAAAAAAAAAAGAAAGAAAAGAAAGAAAACGAAAAAAAAGATAAAAGAAAGAAAAAAAGAAAGAAAGAAAGAAAGAAAGAAAAAAAGAATGAAAAAAGAAAAGAAAATTAAAAAAAAGAAAAGAAGAAAAAAGAAAAAGAAAAAAAAAGAAGAAAAAAAGAAAGATAAAAGAAAAAAAAAAAAGAAAGAAAAAAAAGAAAGAAAAAAAAAAAAAAAGAAAAAAAAAAAAAAAGAAACAAGAAAAAAAGAAAGAAAGAAAAGAAAAAAAGAAAGAAAAAAAAATTGTCAAAAGAAAAGGTCTGAAGAAAAAAAGATGGTAAAGGAAGAAAGAAAGAAAAAAAGAAAAGAAAGAAAAAAATAAAACGCAGAAAAAAAAAAAAAAAAAAGAAAATTAAAAAGAAAAAAAGAAAAAAAGAAAGAAAGATTCAAAAGAAAGGTAATGAGAATAAACGCAGAAAAAGAAAGAAAGAAAGAAAGAAAGAAAAAAAAGAGAAAGAAACGAAAAAATGCAGATTAAAAAAAGAAAGAAAGAAAGAAAGAAAGAAGAAAGGAAAAAAATAAAAAAAAAAGAGAAAAAAAAATTAAAAACGCAGATGAGAAAGGAAATAAAGAAAGAAAAAAGAAATTAGAAACGGTAAAAAAAAAACGCAGATGTTAAAGATAGAAAGAATGAAAAAAAAAAATGATAAAAAAAAGTCTAAACGCAGATGGTAAATAAAGAAAGAGAAAAAAAGAAAAAAAAATCGAAAATTTTTTTTGAAAAAAAAGAAAAAACGCAAATAAAAAAGAAAGAAAAAAGAAAGGATGAAAAAAAAAAAGATTAAAAAGAAAAAAAAAAAGAAGAATTCAAATGAGAAAGGTATTTCTAAAACGCAGATGGTAAAAAAAGAAAAAAAGAAAGAAAGAAAAGAAAAAAAAAAAAAGAAAAATTAAAGAAAGAAAGTAAAGAAAACGCAGATGGTAAAAAAAAGAAAGAAAGAAAAAAAAAAAAAAAAAAAAAAAAGAAAGAAAAAAAAAAAAAGAAATAACGCAGAAAAGAAAAGGAAAAAGAAAGAAAAAAAAAAAAGAAAGAAAAAAACGACAAAGAAAAAAGAAGAAAGTTACGTCTAAACGAAGAAAAAAAAGAAAAAAAAAAAGAATGAAAAAAAAAAGAAAGAAAGAAAGAAAAAAGGAGAAATGGCGAATAAAAACGCAGATGGTAAAAAAGAAAGAAAAAAAAAGAAAGAAAGAATGATTCAACTGTAAAAAGGTAACAAATATCTAAAAAAAGAAAATAAAAGATAGAAAGAAGGAAAATAGAGGAGAAATGTTACGTCTAAACGCAGATGGTAAAGAAAGATAGAAAAAAAGAAAGAAAGAAAGATTCAAGTGAGAAACGTAACGTCTAAACGCAGATGGTAAAGAAAGTAAGAAAGAAAGAAAAAAGAAAGAAAAAAGAAACATTCAAGTGAGAAAGGTAACGTCTAAACGAAGATGGTAAAGAAAGAAAGAAAGAAAGGAAGAAAGCAGTTGAGAAACAAAAGTACAGGAATTAAAAATCAAATGAAATATTAGAAGAAAATCCCAATTCTTGAAAGTGAATCTCATTTTAAACATTACGAATGGCTAAAAGGAAATAAACATTTTGATCTTAAGAAAGGAAATTTCTAATTGAAAAAAATGTTGCAATTTAATTTTTTCCAATTTTTATTTTATTTTCTGTTGATGTTTTAACATTTCTTCTTTTCATCAATGTCATTTTCTCTTAAGCAACAACTATCTTTTCAAATCATCGTTCCAAACATTATTCCAATTTTTCTCCTTATAAAATATAGTTATGTTTTTTTTTATCTATTGATTTTAAAGAAAAACATTTTAAAAATTCTTTTATCTTCAATTTCTTTTCTCCCTTTTTCTTTTCTTTTTTTCAAAATTTTTCAGACACTTGTCTTGACTCCGTTTTCTTCAGAAGTTTCTCCCTTTCTTTTTGTCTTTCTTTCTCCATTTTTCTTTCTTTTTTTCAGTCTCTTTTTTTTTTTCTTTCACCCCATTTTTTTTCTTGTCTTTCATCCCATTTTTTTCTTTGTCTTTAACATCTTTTTTTCTTTCTTTTTGTGAAAACAATCCTTTTTTTCTTTCTTGTCTTTTTACCCATTTTTCTTTTCATTTTGAAAAAGTTGTTCTCTTTTTAGAAAAAAATTTTTTTAAAGGACATTCCCTTTTTTTTGTCTTAAACTCCCCATTTTTTTTTTTGTGAAAAATCTCAAATAAAGATTTTCTTCTTGTGAAACCCCTTTTTTTTTTTGTCTAAAACTCTTATTTTTTTTTTCTTTTCTTTCTTTTTTTAAAAATTTTTAAAAAGACAATATCCCTTTTTTCCTTTTCTTGTCAAGATCTTTTTTTTATACACTATTTATATCTTGTCATTTCAATATATTTGATAGGTAGACAGATAGGTTATTATCTAAAACGTTATATGTAGTGGGCACACGCGTTTAAAGAAAGAAATGTTCAAGGAAAATAAAAGATATCCGATTTAAATACCACGTCCATTATCTGTCTGTAAAGGTAATTTGTACTGCTTAAACAGGCATAACTCAAAACATACCCATACACGTTTATCCACTAAAATAAGTAATACAAGATAATGTCGCCCAGAACTATTTTAATTGTCTGAAATTTCAAATTTAGGACAAACTGTGTAATAATTAAATTATTGGATTCGACGGTATTGGAAAGATTATCCTTAAGAAATGTGCCCCTGATCTGGCTCCTCTTCTCTCCAATCTATATTAGGGAGGCTTTGTTGCTTTTTGCATTCCCGGTTATTTCAAATCATCTTCTGTGGTTACTGTTTTTTAAGAACTTGGGTGAACTGTCTGGTTCTTCGAACTAAGAACCTATTAAGAAAAGAAACAGATTTCTATAGAAATAGGAGAATTTTTAATCGGGTGCAGGGCGACACATCACCGCTAACTCAACGCCGCCGACTCAACTCCAGCAAACGACATGCAAACTATGAAATGTTTTCGTCGACTTTTTAAACACAAAAAAGTGATTTATTAAGGATCTTTTTTAAAACAGAATTTTTTTTTAACCGAATAAGGAAATACAATTAAGAATCATTTTTCAACACATGACTTTAACTTTAATTTAAAAATGTATTGAAAATTGTATGTAATTGCCCAAAAATATTTATTTGTTTTATAAATCGACGTTTCATAGCTGTGTGCAAATTTAAAACGATTATTATTTAGTGATTGGCGAATTGTGGAATGCGATAATAAAATTTGTTTCGTATGAATATTTGCATTGCACCTGTGTAGAGAAAGAAAATTCAAGTTCAAAGACAAATTTTATGTTTTTTATTTTAAAAAAACATAGAAAAATACAAATAAAAATTTTAGACTCTGTGTTCAAATTGTTAAAAATTATCTGATTACGAATTTGGGATGCATTTTTATTCCTGCATAACTGATCTAAAACATGTATGAATAAGAGATTATATGAAAGCACCTGGATTTTTCATATGCAATTTTAAAAATTTTTGTTTGAAAATTACATAAAAAATTGAATTGAAAAAAGTTCAAAATTAAACACTGGTGGTGTTTTCGGCGGAAATGATTGGTCATCTTTAATTTTAATAAAAATTTGAACTGGTAAAAGCAAACAATACGGATTGAAAATTTTTAAGTCAACAGGCGATGAATGACGGTCAAAATTGAAACAGCCTGTCAAGATAAGTATGGAGAAGCGTTTACAAGGATTGGCATGTTGGTCTTCTTCACAAATTGAAGAGTTATGGTGTTTCTGGTCGTTTCTTTGATTCAATTCACTCTTTCTTAACAAACAGCGCAATGACATTTATTTTGAATGGTTATTCTTCTAGACCAATGTTTTTTTTGTTTTTTTTTAATGCGCGCGTCTTCCAGGGTTCTATTCTTGGTGTTATTTAGGAATAAAGTGTCGCTGCTGACACTGGAGTTGGAACACAGAAGATCACCAGAGAGCAAACGCAGGCGATTCCATTTGGATTCCATTCCACGTGACCATAAAGGATACGCATAAGTAGGGGGTTGCGTGATATCTAAATGATCACCATTTCTATTCTATCCTCTATTACTATACGGATCATTTTTTCTACACTATCCTCTATCCCTATAATATTCACTATACTATTTGTCCACACCGATCACTATACGGATTACTATTCAGTGGTTACTTTTCGAGTGAGTATTATCGAGCAAGTACTATTAGTGCGAGTGTTATTCGAAGGCGTTTGACACCAGTATTGTTCAACGGCGTTACTATAGTTGTATCTGCGATTACAAAGTCTCTACTACAACGAGCATTACGAAAGTGATAACGAGTATTCGTTGACATCACAAAAGTGGCAACGAGTGTTCGTTGACATCACAAAACAAAGTGAAATAATTTCTAATGCATTTTCATAGTAATATTATTTCTAATGCATTTTTATAGTAATATTATTTCTAATGCATTTTTATAGTAATATTATTTCTAATGCATTTTTATAGTAACGAGTGTTTGGAAAGTTACAGTGAATTTTCTAACCATATAATTATATATTCGAGATTTTATCCCAATATGGTTTTAACAACTGAAAAACGTGTATTTCTAGTCGCATATTGCTATTCGGACCGCTATTCCCTACTCTATTCACTATACTATTTTTCTTTTCGGTCCACGATACGGATTTCTATTCGAGCGAGTATTAGCAGTAGTACGATTAGTGGGAGTGTTATTCGAAGGCGTCTGACACTAGCATTGTTCAACGGCGTTACTATAGTTGTATCTGCGATTTCAAAGTCTCTACTACAACCAGCAATATGAAAGTGACAACGAGTATTCGTTGACATCACAAAACTTGGATCCACTGATTGATTCTCTGCCTTATTATCCCCCAAATCTTGACAGTAAGTCTGATAGAGTCGATAGAATAAAATTAGACGCTGGTCTCAAAAATGACCTATAATCTGTTGCTAAATGGGGAAAAACGTGTCTTGTTAATATTGAAGTCTCTAAAAAAAGACTCTGATCTCTATTAATCATCTTAAAGAACTATTTGGCTTCCATCGGCATGGCTGATGCTAACCCCCAAAAGAGCAAATCACTGTGGCTTCTTAGTCTCATATGTTCCACTGACATAGAGTGGGATGAATATACTGAATCAATTTTATAATTCTGCTAGTAAACTCAGATCACTGTATATTACTAGAGATTTTTCTCGATAGAAACTTTTGGTTTCCTAACACCAAAATAAGATAAAATGTCTATATAACCATATGTCTAAAAGGCCATCGTTGTAACACAACAAAGCAACTCGTAACAGATGTTCAAAATTTCCTTCTCTTCTTTCTACACACGCAAACACCCGTCCGATCATTGCCTAACGGGCCCTTTCAAATACTCCCACACGGTGTCGAATGGTTTCGCAGGCCTCCATGACACATTGATGAAGTGTCTCTGCATTATTAATGTCTGTTGCCAAAACCAATCGTTTTAAGTGGTCCCACAGATGAAAATCCAAACGACTGAGGTCAGAGGAACGTGCAGTCTATGGAACCGGTTCTCGCCTATATATCTTTCATGGTTGATGCTAGCTTGTATATCGCGCACGATGTGACTAAACTGTACTGGAGCCAGATCAGGCATGAACCACATGTGTCTTCGTATCAGTATGGATACATCCTCTAGCAAGTCTTAAAGTATGTTCGAAATAGTTTCTGTAGACAGCTCCTGTAAGACGTGCTGGAAGAACATATGGACCTACCTGACAGTCACCTACAATTCCAGTTCACACATTAATCGTAAAGCCTGTATTGTACCATGGGGATTCCAATCCGCCAATAAATGTTGGTTGTGTAAATTTGTTTTTCCATCTCTTCCAAATGTTGCTTCATCCGTAAACAAGACTGAAGAGACAAATAACGGATCGGCAGTTTGTGCAATAAACCAGCAGTAAAAGTTCTCCCATGGTGAGTGATCAGAGGGCGAAAGACCCTGCACATGTTGCAAAAGATACGAATACAGGAGGTGCTCTTAAAGTACCCTCTATGAGGTACTATGTGATGAACATCATGTTAGGGCCACTTGAAGTGTGTTGATACCGGGATCGTCTCCGACAGCCTGTAGAATATTTTCTTCGTAGTCAGGAGTATCAGCGAATCTAGGTCTTCCTCGAGCTATAATTTGTGGTGCCACGGATCCTGTCTCATCATCGGGACAATGAACAGCAGCAAAGGTTGAATGACACGGCTGCATTCGGTCTGGAAACCCTATCTTATACAGCTGTGCAGCCTTGCGTCCAATACTATTCGGGCGGCCGTATGTAAAAGTCATATCTGCTTGCTCATGATATGAATAGCCTGCTATTGTTAAACGAAACACTTCTCAGTTAACTCAATACTACACACGTTAAACGTTTAAGACAAACTAACCACAAATGTACACAAATGACCAATGTAACCTAGTCTACATTGCAAGACAGCGCCATCTACCCAAAATTTTCTTTAAAATTAACTCAAAAAGGAAGGATTTACGGACTTATGTCTATATGAAAAATTTGTCTTTGTATTGATATGAGGAACCCACCCCAAAGTTTGTAAAAGTATTTTTGATACAACCTATAGGCACACACACACACACACACACACACACACACACACACACATATATATATATATATATATATATATATATATATATATATATATATATATTAAGACAATTTTATGTTTATACATTTTTTTTATAAAAATGTCTTTGAAAAATAATTCTGGATTTTTGTCCATTCATTATATATATATATATATATATATATATATATATATATATATATATATATATATATATCGCCATATATATATATATATATACATACACACACACACACACATTTAACATTTTGGACAAACACACAATTAATAAAAATGGAAAAAAACGATAATTTAGATTTTTTTTCCAAAAAATTCAACAATTTTTTATTATATATATATATATATATATATATACACACACACATTAAGAAATGGACAAAGTCCGACAATTTATTAAAGACATTTTTATGTTTAACAAAATTTTTATAGATACAAGAGGTTAAAACGTCAGCGTAAATGACGGTTCCGTATAGGATGCAGGTTCGAGTCCTGTCAAAGGACGAATATTTTCTATGAAAATTTCTCGGACATTCAGGCCGGTAAATGTTATTTAATATTGTTTATTATAAACAGAGCATTTACTAAAATACTTGTATCTATAAAAAGAACGTTAAACATAAAAATGTCTTTAATAAATAAATTTTCGGACTTGTCCATTTCTTAATATATATATATATATGTGTGTGTATATATATATATATATATATATATATATATATATATATATAAAATAATGATATAAAATTTTGTATAGTTTTATATATCAACAAACAGAATTTAGAAAATTAGTATGACAAATTGGAAAAAAGTTTTTGTGACACATTTAATCTGTTAGGATTTCATTTGTCTTGATGTTGCTACGTCTACACATGCGCACAAAACGAGAAACGGTGGTCGTTTCAAAATTTTTGAAAGAATATTTTTGTTAGCAGGACATTCTGGATCCATTCGCAAAATACTTCCAAGAAGTTTCCATCTTGCTTGAACAAAGATAAATGAGATTCTTGACATCTGACCGAATATTGTATGCAGCGTCTTAAATAAGTTGTTCCTGCTTAGAAGTAACTGAAGCAGCCATTACCTACTCATCCACATAAAAACAAAGCCATAGATGTTTACTTTGAAAAGACTAACTTCGAAAAGTTCAGAGGTCATCCAAGAACCACCATAGTCAAAACGCTGAACCGAGACATTCAAAGAACAACAGAGAAAGATCTCACTTTTTCCTTTGGAGAAGACCTGCAACGAATCCGAAAACTCGCAGAGGACAGAGAAGGCTGGATAAATATTGTCCACTCAGTAGACAATGTCACTGAAGATGAGAGAACATGTTAATTCATGACCTAAAAATCGAAAAAAGTTTTGATGATGATGATGATGATGATCAGGATGATGATGATGATGATGATGATCAGGATGATGATGATGATCAGGATGATGATGATGATGATGATGATGATGATGATGAGGATCACGATGATGATGATGATGATCATGATCATGATGATCATGATGATGATGATGATCAGGATGATGATGATGAGGAGGAGAATCACGATGATGATGATGGTCATCAGGAGGATGATGATGATAAGGGTGATAATGATGATGATCAGGAGGATGATGATGATGATCAGGATGATGATGATCAGGATGATGATGATCAGGATGATGATGATGATGATGATAGTCTCACAATGTTACACTGATAATGGAGGGAAAGAAGAAAACGTACCAACCGACAAACCCAATATTATTTTAATGCCAATAACATTTGTTTATTAATTTCACTGATTAAGAAAATAAAATAAAAAAACAGGGAAAAAAATAGCAATTATAAATTTTAGTTCATGTCGAATTTTTATTTATTTATATCTTCTTCTGGCTTTTCTGTACTGAATTTAAGGTAAATACTCGACTTTATTTTCGTTTGTTTCCAAGCCATTTTGAAAAAAAATATTGAATAAGCATTTGCCTTAAATACATTTCGGAAAAGACTATATGAATCGTTTGCTTTCATGCCGTTCTAAAAATAAGATGGTGATTTACCTTAGGTTCAATACGGAGAAGCCCGGAGATATATCAATAAGGCCCAACATGAACTAAGAATTATAAAGAAAAGATACAGAATAAATATTAACAGTTTTTTTAAAAGTCATCCATTTTCATTCTTTTCTTTCAACGCCAGCTTAGCGGAAGAGTCAAATGATTCATTATTTAAGCAGACACATAAAGAAACACATTTCTTTCCTTGAATTCGGAACGCCATAACGTTTCTTTCTGTGTAGGCTTAGATAGATAGATAGATAGATAGATAGATAGATAGATAGATAGATAGATAGATAGATAGATAGATTTGAACAGAATGAGATCGATACATAGATAGATAAATAGATATATCAGGTCGTTCATTTAGGATGCGACCTGTGCGGATACATTTTCGGCTGGTAATTTGATCAGGTCCGCGGTTGAGCCGGGATCCGTCGCCCGGGACGCAGAGATGAAAAAAATATTTTAAATATTTTTCTCTTACTGATAGTTTCTTTTTACTCCTAATGGCAGTGGAGACTTCAGGGGTTATTGGAACTCGTTCGATGGCGTTCCTTCGGAGGATTGGCGCGATTGCGTCTCGATTAAGAGACGAGCCTCGCGAAACGGATTGGCTCTTGCATGATTCGAGGTAATGCTTTCTCCATTATTGCGGCTGGCAGAGGATAGCTAAAAATTGTTTATAGTTAGTTTGTTAAAACTTTTTTCAATAGACAAAACGTGTGACTTTATTTCTATAAAAAAAAGAAAAAAAATAGATTATAAGAGAATTAGATAGATAGATAGATAGATAGATAGATAGATAGATAGATAGATAGATTTGAACAGAATGAGATAGATTGATAGATTTGAACAGACTGAGATAGATAGATAGATAGATAGATAGATAGATAGATAGATAGATAGATAGATAGATAGATAGATTTGAACAGAATGAGATAGATAGTGTTATGGGATCTTACCCATAATAATAATAGTAATGGACTATTACATACTTAATAAATACTGCGCCTCAGGAGTAGGCAAGGAGTCAGTAGTTCAAGTCGAGTCAGAGGCAGTCCGAAACAGAGTCATGTTCATACAATTACTGCAAAACATTGGAATAGTGATACTGGTTGAGACTACATTGTTCTCTCTACTAAACCTGATTGTTCATTACTAACACTTCTACTTCTCTGTATATATTCCTGTTTGTAATATATCTGTGTTATTCCATACCTGTGTTTGAGTTCTTCTTTATTGGTTCTACCTTGGACTATCACCGTGGTACAAGGAACCGGACCATAACAGATAGATAGATAGATAGATAGATAGATAGATAGATATGAATTCACTGAGATAGATCGATATAGATAAATATATTAACAACTTTCGACATGAACTAAGAATTATGAAGAGGAAAAAGGCTACAGATCAAAATTTTTTTTTTTTGATAGTTTTTGAATACAAGATGGATGATGATCTTGATTATGATGATGATGATGATTATGATGATGATGATTATGACTATGATGATGATGATGATTATGATGATGATGATGATGTTAATGATGATGATGATGATGATGATGATTATGATGGTGATGATATTTTTGAAAGAATATTTTTTTTCAATCTTGCCAAATTCATATATTAATAGAACCAGTCAAACCTTTCCTTTTATTTATCTGTTATTTATTACTTTCTTTAGAAGCTCGAATATACTTCCGTCTTTTACCCCCCACCCACCCACTGTTTTTATTTGTTTCATTTCTATCTTCATTTAAAGAAGAATATTTGGTTGATTTTCTGGTTTTTAAACACATTTCTTTATTTCAGCATTCAATTAGCCTTACGAAAGGATTTTTTTTCCAATTCTTTTGCCCAAAGAAATTTTTTTGAATCGTTTGTCAATTTCTTCAACGTCTAAAGCCCTGGAACTGGTTTTCTGACAAAACTTTTTTTTAAATTTATATAAGAAATGCTGAGCCATCCACACTTGATCTTGAATATTTAAACATTTTTTTTTTTTTTTTTTTTTTTTTGCAGGATTTTGTTATTTTATGGCTTTATAATTTTTTCTTTTTTTTTTATTGGAAAAAGATAAGTTGATTTTATTTTATTTATTTCAGAAAAAAATGTTAAGGGCGTATAATTGTTTTATTTTTCATTTTAAAAAAAAAAGCTATTGGGAGGGGGTATTTAAATCGATTTGTAAAAATTTATTCTTTTGTTTTTTTTAATTTTAACGTTATTTGTTTTCATGCAAGGCTTTGAAAGAGACAGATCTTAGAATGGGAAGATTTTGTGTTTACTAATTTATTTTTAAAAGAGGATATAGATAGATAGATAGATAGATAGATAAATGAATAAGGCACAATCAATAGATATAAAAATCAATGAATGAGATAGATAGATAGATGATGATAGATAGATAGATAGACTTATAGAAAATTTAGAAAAAGAAATGATGAAACAATGTGAGTGGTCCATAGCTAAAAAAATATATATAGATAACCAAATGAAAAAAAAAGATAGATAGATAGATAGATAGATAGATAGATAGATAGATGTGAATAGATTGTGATGTGTATGTAAAAAATCAGATATTTAAAATCTGTGAAAGGAGTATATGAATAAAGACAAAAGGAAGACTGGACATAAGATAAATTTTCCTCTTTACTTTATTCATATCTATATATATCTATATATATATATATATATATATATATGAAATGGACTAAGTTCGATAATTATTTGAATATATTATCTGTTTATTCATTTTTTTATACTAAAAATATTTAGGAAATATTTCATCTTTGTTTATAATAAACAGTATTAATTACAATTTTATTTGACCTGAAGGTCTGAGAAATAAATATTTCATTTTTTTTTAACGTCCTAAAAAATAATTTAGCTAGAGAGGATTTTTTTGATTAGCAAAGTCAAATTACTGTTTTTTATCTTACAAATTGCACATGATTACACCATTTTGAATTCAAATATCTTTTCGAATGCATTATCTTATTTTTAAACAAATTAAAAACATATATTATGAAATGGTCTAAGTTTTTTTTTTAATTTCAATATTTTTTCTGTTTATGAGTTATTTTTATATATACAAATATTTAAATGCATGTTTATAATAAACAATACTTTTTACATTCACCGGCCTGAATGTCCTCGAAATTTTCATTTAAAATATGTGTTCTGCGATAAAGGAATCGAAGTCTGTATCCAACACGAAATATCATAAAGTCTGGTTTGCTATACCATTTTTGTACAGAGGAAAAATCTGGAAATAAAAATTGGACATAATAACCAGAATTTTCTATAGCTATGTTTTATAGCACGTCAGATCAAATGATTTTCAAAATGGATATGTTAAAAAAAAAAAATGACATTTCATGATCTATATATATATATATATATAATTGAAGTAAATAGGTTCATATATCGCACGGTTCAATCCACCACTGTCTTTCGAACAAGAGTAAAGGTTTATCTCTTATTTCTCGTTTGGGTTTGGATCAAGATTACTTCTCAAAGTTTTGAATTCTTTTCACCCCAGTAGGCAAAAAAGTGTCTCAAATAGTATTATTGCCAAAAAATTTTTTAAATTGAATTGATTAATAAATGTGACCTGTCGTGAACGACGTACTAGTGTCCAGTAGCTCAGTTATTTGTACCAAACAGCCAGAATATCTTTAAACTTTTATTTTTGATTATAATGGCGAAATTTATGTGAAATTTTTTCAAATTTTTTTTCATACATTTCACCATTTAATATAACAAATAAATTAAATAAAAATAAAATAAATAAATCCCACCCTTTTTTTTGGGGTTATTTGTTAAGATATGACGTCACATTAGATAATTTCAAATGTCCATTCTTTTAATGAATAACAAGATGATTTTATTTTACAAATGTCACATTTTTTTCTTGATGAATGACTGGAAATAGAAAAAAAAAATACATAAAAAAAAGAGAAAATTATGCACTTCGGACAGTTTATCCCCAACTTCGAACATAATACTCAACATCTTAAACCAGTGGTTCTCTGAGTTTTTGAAGTCGAGGCTCACTTGAATTCCAACCAATTTTAGGCGCACAATATACAAATTTACAAAAAATATGTTATAATGAAGTCAAATATTGCAAAAAAGAAATAATGCAAACAGAAATTATAAAATGAAACATATCTTAAGTTTATTCATTCTAGTGTTTATAAGAAACATGACTCTTAGCGATTTCTTCAACGTTTGGGCGTATATTTAATAGACAAAATCTCATTTCCTTTTTCAATACATTGAAGAGTTTCTGATATATATTTCTGGAATGTCAGGGCGCATAAGACATTTTCCAGGGCGTACCAGTGCGCCCAAAAATTTTACCATTTGAGAACCACTGGTATAAGCAAATGTTTTGTTTATAAACTAATATATACAAACGCATACACAAACGGGATCCTTCCCCATTAAACGCCCCATACACACACACACACAAAATTAACACAGCAGAATTTTACATACAACACACACACACACACATGTTTAACACACATACACACACACACATATATATATATATATATATATATATATATATATATATATATATATATATATATAGCTTTTAAATGCGTCCTAATAAAAAAATTTAAGCTAGATGGGAAGGCCTGCCCTGATATTTATTCAAACTTTCATCACAATAATTTTTCTGGAGTAGATGTGAAATAATTTTAAATATTGCAGAAAAGAAATGAGGTAAAATAGAAATTAATAAACGAAATATTTAAAGTTTATTTTTTTTTGTGTTTATGAGAAACATGAGCCTGATGAGTCTATTAATATTTCTTCAATATTTGAGGTATATTTGATAGGCAAACCTTAAAATATTCAATAGTATTGAAGAGTTCTTTAAATTTTTTGCATTTTAATTGTGATGAGAGCAAAAAATCTATTTCACATAAATAAATAAACGAGAGTTTAATAAAATAAATTTAAAACAATTTTTTTTATTGAAAATATGGATACATTTTTCTGGAAATTTTTTAGTTTAGAATTAAGGGCGTATTAATTGAAAAGGCGTACCATTTGGGAAATTTTAGAATAAGTAAAATGAAATAAATTAGACTTCCGCATATAAATTTTTAACCGCAATAATGTGTTAAATATCATGTAAAATTTAATAAATTATTTAATTTTTTTTGGCAAATATCTGATCTGGCATCTCGTATAGCATCAGTTTTATATTCTCACGGACATGCAAAAAGTTAAATAGGATGTTTTTTTAATTTATCATAAAATTTTAATCACGGTAATTTAGAATATTTTTCCTTCTCTTTTTTTAGTTCCCAATTGAAAAAGATATGATAAAAGGAAAAATTTTTTTAGATATTGACATATACATAATTTTATAGAAATCCAAAAAGCCAGTCCAAGAAACAATTCATTATGTTTAATCATCAACCCCCGAACAGTAGATATATGGCAATTTAATTTATCACATTTGCTTATAAACAAATTAGTGATAAATTAATTTTGAAATGATAAATAATGTATAATTTAAAAAATAAGACGACATTTAAATAAACAATCCTAATGCTTGTCATCATTTTAAGTTACATAATATATTTTTTTTAGGCGTTTCACCCCAAGCAAGGCGAGAAGCCACTAGGACGCAAGGGGGTTACAGAAAATTTGGAGCAAGATCAGATAGGAGTGATAGAGGAAAAGATGAGGAGAAGGATAGTGGATAGATCAAGGCAACTGGAGATGTCAATTGACATTACATTTGAATAGTTGGAGATTATAGCTATCAGAGAAACTGCAATAGGGAAGGGAGTTCCACAGGCGGGAGGTGCGAGATATGAAGCCATTAGAGTAGAAGAGACGGCTACATTTAATAGTTTCGACAGTGAAAGGGTGAGAGCGGGATGCCAGCCTCGTAGGGCGCTTGAATTCATGAAGTCTGGGAACCAGCGAATGCAGCTCCTCGGAGCAATCGCCATGAAAGTATTTAGTAAAAAAGACTGAGAGAGGCGACGGCGCGTCTGTGAGAAAGTGACTGTAGACGAGATGCCAGAACAGGGCCAATTATATTGCATATCCGCCTCTGGAGCCTATCAAGAACCCTGAGGCAAACAGAAGGGCTCCAGACCATATATGGCAGCAATACTCCACGCAAGGGCGAATTGTTGATTTGTAGATCTGGAGGATCGATTCCGGGGAGAAAAATCTTTTGGCGCGGCACAGGGAGCCATCTTTCCTTGCGGTGAACGAAGCAACTGACTCAATGTATTTGTTCCATCTCAGGTCAGCAGTCAACGTGAGACTGAGCAGCCGCAGAGAGGTGCTCTCGAGAAGTTGAGCGTCAGACATTCTAATGGAGAGCAGGGAAGGATCTCTGTAGTGATTAATAGGGAGTAGTTTTGTTTTTGAGGCATTAAAGTTGACCAGCCAATTCCTGCCCCAGTTCACAACCGATTGGAAGTCCTTTTTGAGACGCACGGCCAGGTTAGTTTTGTCAGTGACACTAGATTTGTTTTTGAGGCAAGAGTAAGTTGTGGTGTCATCCGCGTAGATGCCAACTTGGGAATTTATTGCGTCAGGAAGCTCCTTTTAGTAATCAACTTTCACGAACTAGGCATGGAAGATCGACCAGCAACTCCTACCAGTTCAATACAGCAAAACAAAAGCTTCCTATCATTGAAGTTTTCCTCGAGGTCTATCCGCAACGAGACGGGTACCACAATATAAAAAAGTAAATATATTTATTTCTTATATCTGGACACATATTTCTCTGGAATGCCAAGGCACACCTAGACATCTTTCAGGGCATACCAGGGCACCCAGCACACCATTTTATACCTAGAACCACTTATTCTTAAAACAGACAGACCTGGTCAGTTAAAATTTTAATCAATATACATTCTACATATATATATATATATATATATATATATATATATATATATATATGTGTGTGTGTGTGTGTGTGTGTGTGTGTGTGTGTGTGTGTTTGTGTGTGTATGTATAATCTAACACGTACATCTTTGTACAAATTAATTGAAACAACCGTGTTATTTTCCTTTCTTTCACCATACGGTCTGTTTTAGACTCACTGGAGTGACAGTGTGTAATCGATTACTATTTTCTCTCAGATTAGGCCACTTGCAGTGGCATGCAGTAATATGAAGCTATTTTCGGGCTGTAGAATGAAATTTGTTTGCCTTTAAAAAATACTGCGTCATCCGTGATTGAATCAGATTTTTACCATACCCAGATACTGTCTCTACTGTCGATTAGTTGTCCTACGACCATTGTCTACGATGGACGTTATCCCAAGTAAAACTGTAACGATTGCACGAACACACCGGCATGCCATATCAGTGAGAAAATCAAAGTGCTATAGATTAGCCCGAAAACTCTCCTGATTTAGATTCAATCGAGAATCTGTGGCATTAAATGTGAGTCAAATTCACTTTGAAATATTGCTAATACACTCGTAATAAAATTTGTTCACTGTTGGTTGCTTGCATTTGATATAGAGGCCCTCGAGAATTTGATGTTTAAGTTTATTAATTTTCCTAGTGTAGAATATTGGTGTTGTCAGCAAGTATTTCTCTATTTTGTGAAGGTGGACAGGAATGTGACTTTAAATAAATGCGACTGCGATAGATCTTTGTCCGACATATACACACACACACACACACACACACACACACATATATATATATATATATATATATATACAAATATAAAAGTACGAAGGGTAAAATTTCAGCGTTCAAAACATTAATTTAAAACAGGGCTCAATGCAAAAGCAGAGCAATAAAGTTTTATTTATTATGCACTGTTACATTAGAACATCTACATATACTACAAAAACTGTACATCTTGGTACAACGTTAATTTTTACAAAAGTTTTTATATCAGGTGGGAAATCACAATGCTACTAAAATTTTATTTATAAAATATTTTAATGTCATCGTGATTTCCCACCTGATGAAACGCATAAATAAATCTATCTATCTATCTATCTATCTATCTATCTATGTCGTTTCATTATCTATCTATCTATCTATCTATCTATCTATCTGTCTTCAGTCCGGTAAATGTAGTTCATACTGTTTATTATAAACAGAGCATTTACTTAAATATTTGTGTGTATGAAATTAATGTATAAAAAGAAAATATATTCCAACAATTGTCAGATTTTAGATCATTTCACACACAATATATACACACACACACACATATATATATATATATATATATATATATGTGTGTGTGTGTGTGTGTTTGTTTGTTTGTGTATATTTATGTGTGTCTGTGTATATATATATATATATATATGTATATATATATGTGTTTGTGTATGTGTGTTTTTGTGTATGTGTGAGCGTATGTGTATGTATGTATATATATGTGTGTGTATATATATATGTGTATGTGTATGTGTATGAGTGTCTGTGTATATATATATATATATATATATATATATATATATATATATATATATATACATATACTTACCTATGTATATATTAGAAGCTATCTATCTATTCATTCATCTAGTTATCTAGCTAAAAGCTAGATACCCATTCATCTAGCTTATTATATATCTATATATCTATCTATCTATATATTATCTATCTATTTATATATATATATATATATATATATATATATATTTCTATTACCTAAATATTAGACACAAAAAATCCAACTTTCACATAAACAAACACAAAATCTTCCCATTCTAAGATCTGTCTCTTTCAAAGAAAAATCTGAAAACAAATAACGTAAAAGCTCTTTAAAAACAAAAGTGATACTTTTTTAAACAAATCGATTTAAATACCCCTCGCAATATTTTTTTCTAAACACAAAATAAAACAATAGATACGCCCGCGCCTCTAAATGAAATAAATAAAATAAAATCAACTTAAAAAATCCAATTTGAAAGATTTGAAATCATAAAGCTATTACACAAGAAATCCTGCAAAAAGAAAAAATACTCAAGATCAAGTGTAGCAAACTTTCAACATGTCTTATATATATTAGGCAATTTTTGTCCGGCCTTTACCATTTCCAGGGTTTTAGACGTTGAAGACATTGACAAATGATTCAACCTTGAAAACCCTTTTTAACTTAATGAATTTATATTATATATATATATATATATATATATATATATATATATATATATATATATATATATATATATTGGAGGAAAAACATATATATATATATATATACGGCTGTGGGACCTACATTTTTTTCTTTTGTCGTTATTTGGAATTGTATTGCGGCTAGAACGTTCGCATTCTGATCCTGAGACCCGGGTTCGAATCTCACGATTGTCTAACCATCTCAGGAAGAAGACTTCCTGGTGTTATCGTGCTGGAGATGTCGAATCCGGCGGGCGGCACCTTTAGAAATTCCCTGAAAACCATACCACAGTATGACCCAAGCCTTGTGAGGGAAACTGGGAAGACGAGAGACCCTTGGGGGCTGTCGATAGCTGTGCTAGCAAGAAGTCACAAGTCATCGTGCCCGAGGGCTTGAGCGCGCTGTCCTTGTTCAAATTGTTGATCACGATAGATAACACGCTCTTTCCCCAAAACTGTGACGAAGGTCTGGTCAGCATAATTGCAGTATAAACCACAGGTTGGCTCTGTGGGTGTTGAATAAACACAAATGCATTTGAGCAAGTGTTTGAAATAGGGATATCCTCGAATACAATTGGACAGCTATAATACATACATATATATATATATATATATATATATATATATATATATATATATATATATATATATTCATGAATTATTCATACAAAAACAAATACAAAGGTTAATGATTTAATTGGCGAAAATCCATCGTCGCGAACAATTTAAAATAATATACAAAACCCCGAACCTGTTTATAAATGAAAAGATCCTTGTTTCTATAAATTTTTGTTGCATGTTCTTATTATTTTTACAAGCTTTCGTCTGTTCCTACAGACATCCTCAGGTATGGAATAGATTTTGTTCTTGTTTTTTACTCTCAGTAATAAGAGGACAACGAAAAAATATATATTGTTGTAATCCGGAAAATGCTATTAGAAATGAGTGATTGTTTTTGGAGCATTGCAGTCGCAACGCTGAGTTTGAATTTAAAACACACTTGTGCGTTCTTATACAAATATGATGATAAGTGAATTCTTTTTTACTGGTAAATTTTCTGTCAAAGTGGCATGAACTTTATTGTTCAATAATTACAGTAATTGTTCGCGACGATGGATTTCTCGCCAATTAAATCATTAACTTTGTATTTGTTTTTTGTATGAATAATTCATGAATTTGTAAATTAATTGCACTTTTATTGAAATATATATATATATATATATATATATATATATATATATATATATATATATATATAGGAAATGGATTAAATCTGACATAATGTTATTTTTCATTTCTCTTGGAAAGTGGACGTGGGTTTGAATCCTGCCGGAGGGTGCATTTCTATTTATTCCAAATTTCTCAAATATACAGGCCGGTAGATGAAATGAAATGATGTTTAAATTAAAATGAAAATTTCTGATCAAATATGAATATTCACAGATTTCCCATTGAGAAAAACGTAATGGTCCGGTAAAACGGGCTTTAACGGACCTAAATATGAGTATCACTGCTGAGTCAAGCTTTATACTGTCTTTAACAACATTGTTCTTCTTTTCAGATATCCGAACTGCTCAGTTCTGTTTAAAAACGTAAACAAACATATAAATTTAAAGAAGTAATGAATTTTTATTTATTTATTTTGAAAAATATTATATGAAGTGGATAGGATTAATGAATAAAAAAATCATATAATTCTGTTTTTTCCTTCTATTATATATATATATATATACTATATATATATATATATATATATATATATATAGTGGATTCCTATCGTGAATGATAAATGAAGGTCAGTAATGGATGGTGCCTTTCGTTTTTAAACTTATGCATAAAAGCAGGGGCTTATTGTGGAGAAAATCAGGTAAGGGAAAGACATATTTCATTTGTGCTTTCTTATGTGATACCAGTTCCAAAAATTTGCTGCGGGCGACAAAGCCACACTGAAATTTGTTAAAGCAGGATATTGAAGGCCTCTCTGCTTCATAGCTTGACGATGCTGATCACGGTGATTCAGTCTACTGTCTTCAGAACCCTTTAACTTAATGAAACATGTCTTACGCCACTCTTTTCGGTTTGATGCTTGGTCTTCCCAGTTTTTCAGATCAAAGTTGAGACGTTTCAAGTTGTCTTTCAATTCATCTTTGTAGAGTAAGAGTGGACGTCCAACTGGACGCTTGGAGTTTGGTAGTTGTCCATAGAGCACCTTTTTTGGAAACCAATGCCCATCCATTCTCACAACATGACCAGACCGCCTAAGTTGCATCTTTGCTAGAATGGTTTCAGTGCCTGTGATGTTACATTTCTTCAGTATAATTTTAAATTGATTGATGTCATCTCATTTTATATCACATATGACACGAGGATGAAATATGCATGATATATATATATATATATATATATATATATATATATATATATATATATATATATATATATATAATAAAAATGAATTCCAATAACCAACTTTTTTTATTTTATTTTATTTTCAACATCATCACTTGATAAGACACAGAGTGTGTTTAAACAAAATGGCTATTTTTGTAGTGATTTTATAACATACTTATGTTATAATTTTTTTATAAAAAATAATTATATATATATATATATATATATATATATATATATACAAATGGCATCTTAAACTTGTTTTCACGTTTGAATATGAAGCTGTAATAAGAACATTTCAGAGTGTTTGGGCGTCAATCTGATGAGAGTGCAGATGATTTTGAAAGAGTTGGATGAGTCTAATGGTGATTACGAAGGTGTTTGGAGTGAGCATTTGTGATGACGAGGATATGCCCCATTCATCTTCCCATTGAGCCTCAGACTCAACACGGAGGTTGACATCGTGCCTTCAGGAGGTAGTGCTGCCCTGGGTCAAGAGGGTGGGAAGACATTATAACTGGCAACAGGACTCAACACCATGCCACACAAGTAGGAGAACTAGTCATAGCTGTCATAGAATTCCTGCAACCCCATCACCCCTTATATCTGGCAATCTAACTCCTCAAACTGCAACTTCCTTAATTATTATGTGTGGTGCGCAGTTGAACGAGAGACCAACAACACGCTTTGTAACACTGAAGGTAAGGATTATGGCAGCATTCAACCAAATTAAACAAGGAGACCATCCAGAAGAGTTGCAGGAGATTCCGAAGTCGTCTGGAGGCCGTAGATGAACCCAATGGCGATTTTATTGGATAAATTTACTCTTCTTGTATTCCAAAATATTTTATGTAATTTTCGTTAATATATCTGTTAAAATGAAATGTTTGTGTTATTTTCATTTTTACGTAATTTAGACGAAAATTTATCCATTGCAAGCGTCGCAATGGAAGGAAACAAATTTCCGTGGAGCACTTGTTCTTCTTTGGTTTTTAACAGTTTTGAGTTTTTTTATACCTTGCAATGAATGAATTAATGGTAGTAAATAGAATATTCAGATTGCCTGAGATTTTCCTGTAACTTTTACCTTCTTTCCAGAGCTTAACAATCAGTTCTTTTTGCGAATTTGTCAATTCTTTACCTCTTGCTATGATGATAATCTTCTTGCACGAATATCAATTACAGTAGTCTCTGTTTGTATTTTTAAAGCTAAAAATGACTACTAATAATGTTCTAGAATATTCCACTTGAATAATCTAAAGTATTAAAGCAATTTAAAAGTTTTAAAATCAGAAATTTGCATTGTACGAAAATTTTTTCACCCATTAAAATGGATAAATGGGATTTATTTCTATTAAATCAAAATTGATTCCGTTTTGTATGCATATTTAGTTACTATGTATTTGTGTAGAGTTAATCTTATAAAAAGTATGTTTATTCATTAGTCGGAAATATAATAAATTAAAAATTAGTATGTGTATGAATATTACAACAATTGGAACTATATGTGTATATATATATATATATATATTGTGTGTGTGTGTGTGTGTGTGTGTGTGTGGATCTCAAGATTCTCTGTTATTTTTTTTGTTTATATAAGATTTTTTTTTTTTTTATTCATTTTTCCACAATTTTTTTTTTTCTCATTTCCTTTTTTTTTTTAATTTTGTTTTTTTTTTATATTAATGCTCTTAGGGGAAAAGCGGACGTTTTTATCCCCATCACGCTATGTGTTAAATAGTAGGGTAGACTTGCCTTTCTAAACTTAAGCGGCAGCAAGTCTAACGGAAGGACGAATATGAATTTAAAACTTCCACAAGAAGCTACGGTAACTCGCAGATGTTAGAGGAATCCGAGGAGAGTCATGTTCGCTTACCCCCCTGAAGCGACATGGTATTAAAATAAAAAAAAGAAATATATTTAAGTAGTAAAGAAAAAAAAACAGTTATGGCATGAAGATTAACTTTAAGAAGTTAACAATTATGGATTCTTTGCCCTGTCTGGCCATCTGTGGCAGAATTGGTTGAACAACATTCAGCTGAAGAAAAGACGAGACAAAATTATTAGTTTTTTCTACAAGTTTAAATTCTTTTTTTTTTCCTAGAATTCGTTTGTCTATTTTTACATGATTAATTACATTTGGGATTTTGTTCATTTTATTATTATTATTATTATTATTATTATTATTATTATTATATTCATACAAGGAATTGAAGAAAGCGTTTTTACTAAAGGAAACCTCCTCATTTTTTTTGCGCAAAGATTAATCGTTTTTTAATCCAGCATCGTCTTACCTTCATCCTTCCATATCTTCTCAGATGTTAACATCGGTTCTCTCTCCATCGTCCTATGTTGGGCTTAAATTCTTCTTCTTCTTCTTCTTCTTCTTCTTCTTCTTCTTCTTCTTGTCTATGTTTCACTTCTTCTTACTCTTCATTATCATCTTCTTTTTCTTCATTTCTTAATTCTTTTTCTTTCTAGCCGGTTGCCTTCTTTTTTCGTCTTTCTCATTTTCATGTTCTGACTTCTTGTTAATGTTTATTTTTCTTCTTCTTCTTCTTCTTCTTCTTCTTCTACTACTATTTCTTTTTCTTTAACTTCTTTTTTTTCGTTGTTGTCATTTCTTTTGAATTTCTTTCTTGCTGCTTTCTTTTTTCATCTTCTTCATTCTTTACGTTCTAACTTCTTGTTAATGTTTATTTTTCTTCTTTCCTTCTTCTTCTACTACTTCTTTTTCTTCTTCTTTCGTTTCTTTCATTCTCTTTATTTCTTTCTTGCAGCTATCTTTTTTATCTTCCTCATTCTTTACATTCTGACTTGTTAATGTTTATTTTTCTTCTTCTTTTCTTCTTCTCCTTCTTCTTTTTCTTCTTCTTCTTCTTCTTACACCTACTCCTCTTCCTTCTTCCTATTCATCCTTTTTCTTTCTTAATATGCGCCATCTTACCCTATTATTTCTTCTTCTTCTTCTTCTTTTTCTTCTCCTTCTTCTTCTTCTTTTTCTTCTACTTCTTTTCTTCATTCCATTCCTTTTTTTTCTTTCTTTTTTGTGTCTTCTTTTTTCGTCTTCCTCGTTCTTTACGTTCTGCTGACTTCTTTTTTCTTCTTCTTGATTATGTTTAATTTCTCCTCCTCCTCCTCTTCTTCTTCTCTCTCCTCCACCTCGTCATCATATTTTTCCTCCTTTTCTTCATCATCATATTTTCCTCTTCTTCTTCTACTCTTTCTTCTTCTCCTCCTCGTCCCCTTCTTCTTGTTTCTTCTTCTTCTTGTTTCTTCTTCTTCTTCTTTCTTCTTCTTCTTCTTCTTCTTCTTCTTCTTCTTCTTCTTCTCTTTCCTAACATCGCCATCCACATTTGTCTTATCTCTGCCTTACTCTTCCATTTTCTCTTCTCATGTTTCAACTTCTTGAATTTTTCTTCATCGATATGTGAAGATGAGAACTGGAAGAGTCAAGTTACGTTTCGTTACATTTCCTTGGTAATGTTATGTATTCATTTTTCCCTTCCCAGATATGGATTAAATAGTATTACCTGTATCTGGAAAAATCATCCTTATCTCCAAAAATGTGTTAATGCAATATCCATTCGCCAAAAAAAAAATATTCTTACAGTCCAAGACGTATTTCGGATTTAAATAATCGTTAAAGGGTCGATAAACTGTAAAAAACAAATCAATTTGTTTTCATTTTCTTCAACTTTCCTTAAGTTTAAATACTTCTCTTTCTTGTTTATTTTTTAATTTTTTCTTCTTCCTGCTCTTTCTCTTTCCTTCTATTTATTCTTTATTTTCTTCATCTTATTCCCTTTTTGAAATTGAAATTCATTCATTTTTTCTTATGTTTGAACTTCTTACTCGTCTTTCTCGTTCCTCATATTTTAATCTCTTTTTCTTCTTATTATTATTTTTCTGCTATAATTTCCTTCATGCAAATATTTACTCATTCATTCTTCATTTCTTTCTTTATTTTTTCTATCTTTTATTCTTTCTTTTTTTAATTATTTACTTATTTTATTCTTTACTTATGTTTTTATTTTATTCTTAATTTATTTATTTATTTTAGCCTTTCTTTTTTCTTTATTTCTTTTTCTTTATTTCTTTTATTCTTTCTTTATTTATTTCTTTCTTTTATTTCTTTATTTCTTTTATTTATTTATTTCTTTTATTTCGTTATTTCTTTCTTTCTTTATCTTTTATTATTTATTTATTTGTTCATTTCTTTCCTTATTTATTTATTTTATTCTTTGTTCTTTCTTTATTTATTTTATTCTTTCTTTCTTTATTTTTACATTCATTCTTCATTTCTTTTATTTTTTTTCATTATTTATGTCTTTCTTCCTTTTTCAAGGTTTTCTTTACTTCTTTCTCTACGTTAACCAACTTGTCAACGAGTGCATCTCTGATTCGTCTTTAGATTGGTGAACTCCTGTTGTATACCCCACCCCCTCGTGCTGGCGGGAGGTAGTCTTGGCGCGACTGTCTTGATTCACTCATATGTTGCATTCTTCTCTCTGCCATTTTCCAGTCGAGTGATCTCTAGTTGGTTTATTCGGAGGTAAAATGAGAATTTCAACAAAAGGGATTTTGAAAACTTATCTATTTTATTAACAAGTTGACGTGTACATTTTAACTAGCCAGTGGGGTCACTCTATCACCCACACTGAGTAGCAAGTTCTCCGAGACACGAAATAACCACGTCTGCTTTCTTCGACGTCTAAAACTTAACTCTCTGAAAACACTTTCTATCTTTCTAATATAGGCACTAGCATGAGATCGCTGGAAAATGAGTATAGCATGATAATAACGGCCTTAAACTTAATGGAAACAAAGTTTTATCGTCAAAATGTTTATGTTACTATTAAGAGGAAAGAACAAAGTAGTTTTTATTTTTATTTTTAAACTTTGGATTGAAAAACCTTGTTTCCATCATCAGAACATCTAGTAAATAACATAGCAAATTTTTGTACATTTTTTTATGACAGACATTAATTTTGAAAATCTTGCAAAAATAAAAATAATTGTCGGATTTTAATGAAACTTTCATAAACTATTCACAAATGATAGAACTTATTATAAATATGTTTATTTTTTTTTTAAATCATGGTAATTTTTTAGATTTATTATCACTCCATAACTAATTTTATGAAAACTCTTGAAATACAAAAGTGTGCATTTTTAGTGATTAATTAGTCGAAAGCACAAGGCTTTGAGGAAAGTAAATCATGTTTTGTTTGTTTGTTTTAGTTGACCCCCTAACTCTAAAATTTAAAATCAGCTCTGAATTGTAACATATAAAACTCAATAAAACAAAGATATTATTTAATTTCAAAAGCTTTTACTTGTTTTTATGAATATGGATATTATCTGAAAGCAAAAAACGTTTTCGTTGAAAAATACATTTTTACAACAATTATATTTATTTCTTAAGTTATTTTATTTTTTTTACATTAAAGTTGTTAAATATTCTAAAATTAATGATAATGGTGTACAATTCAGTCGATGGTGTTGTTAAGTAGATATATATCATTACAGATTATAAATTGTAAATCTAGTTACAATCAGCAAACCTCAAATAGATTAAAAAAATCTAATATAACATGATTTTTTGTGTCCATAAAAGGGCCGAAATTCAAATATACGGAAGACCAGAAGCATCATTAAAAGAGAAAAAAATTGTATAATATCTCAGATGATAAGGGTACCTACAAAGTATTATGTACATATCTTATGAAATTTATATGGTCTTATTTTTATATTATCTCAGTTAGTTATGACATTTTTCCACAAATAAAATATCAAAATTAATGAGTGGAAATACAAATAATACCGTAAAATGTAATAAATGTATATTAAATTATATTTTATGTACACTTAACATTTCATAAGAAAGGTACCTAATTAATTTTATGTACCTTTCTTATGAAATTTTATCTCACTCTCAACAGTCTTAGTTTTAAAATTTTCATAAAGCATCGTTAACGTAAAAGTGGAAAGCTAAGTACTAAGAAACAATAAAATAATTAGAGCGCTGAAATTTTTCCTTAAAAATAACGAGGTAAATAAGTTAGTTCAATAAAAAGCTAAATTATATCACTTCTGTCCTTCCGTACGATAACTTTTCCTTGCGTAAAGCATCAATCATCACATAGTCACAAGTCGTCGCTGTTAAAACTTGCTGTCTCTTGTTTTAAACCACATTTTTTCGGCGAATAAAGTAAGTAATGTTTGTTTTAAAATATATTAAATAAACTTTAAAATTTCTAATTTTGATAAAATAAAGTTTTAAAAAGTATAATTGTTTTTTGACAGAATTTTAAACGGAAAAATTAACTTTTGTTTACAAAATTGAAAAAAAAATGGCTGACCATCGATTTTGTGTCAATTTTCCGGATTAAAAGAAAACATGATTTTAAACGACAATTTTGGACGTGCTAGGAAAGATTAAAAAAATGTAAAAATAATCAGAGTACTTTGATCTTTCTTCTTTATAATAATATACACATTTAGACAATAAAAAAATAATAATTTTTCGTCAAGTACATCATGCTATGCTCATTTTTCCAGCAATCTCATGCCTTTACCTACTCTAATATTTCCACGTTCGTCTCAGCCAATCAAAAATCACATCCCTATTTTGTCTACCACCTGACGTTAAGGTCTGCCTCAGAAGGTCTGAGCCAAATACACTACCACTAAAAAACAATAGTATGAAACTATTATTTAATACACCTACAACATTACAAACATAAACGGAACTCACTTTCAAACGAATAAATTCGACTAGAACGGCAGAATATACAAAATACAGCCATATTGGAAGGATGAGACACTTGACTTTATTTCACCTGAGTTGCACATCTCCTTCTGTGTTACATATCTTTTCATGGCGTTTTGTGTGTATGTGTTTCACCTTGTACAAGATCCGGGAGCCACTCTAGGTAGAGGGTTATATTAAGCGACATTTTATGCGGATAGGAGAGGAAGATAACGTTTTATCCGAGACTTGAACAGGTTAACATTGTAGTAATCCGGGAAGCATCCTCTTGGGAGTAGGTTCCACAGGGCAGTAGTTCTCTGGAAGAAGCTGTTAGAGTGGAACTTACTTCTCACCGATGGAATATGGAAAGAATATGAGTGGTTTGCTATAATGTGAGTGGCATTGCGGGCCCTAGCCGTGAAGCTTAGAATCGGTGGAACCAAGGAATGTCGTTCGTCCGAGAACTTTCCATGGAATTAGCGATAAAGCAGGGAGAGGCTTACCATATCCCGCCTGCGAGAAATAGTTTGGAGGGTGGAAAATAATTTATCATGCACATGAACTCGGAGACGCTTTTTGGAATCTATCTTAACTGGAGAGTGAAGACTGGGCAGCCTCCGCCCAGTACTCCATGTTAGGCTTGATCTGAATCTTGTAAAGATAGAGGAAAGCAGGAGGAGTCAGGCTCTTACTGGAGCGGTACAGGAAACCGACCATTTTTCCAGCATCTTTATCGATGGATCGTATATACAAGTTCCTCTTGAGCTCAATTGTGAGTTTAAGGCCCGATAATTTCTTAAATAATGTCTCTCCCCGACTTCCCATCTTTTGTAGCCCTTTTAAGTTTTTTTTCTTTTCCCCCTTTCCCTATTTTGCTATATATTTACACAAGCTTATTACGTTAGTTACTTGCTTTATGTCTATCTCCCTCATCCCTTCAATTTGTCTTGGGAGTTTCAAATTTTCCAACCACTCCTTCCTCATTGTTTGACATTGAGATTTCAACTTGCTCTTTCTGATTTTAAGTATAAGTGCCTTTTTTGTTTCCATTTTTCTTAAAACCTCCTCTTTATTCAATGTCCATGGTATTCTCAGCATCCTTCTGTAGCCCCAGAGAGTTGCCGCAACTCTTCTTTCTATCTATACTGAAATCGTCCAGCATTCACTGCAATATAGGAAGATTGATATTACTTAGCAGCATATCACACTTTTCTTTGTTCCTAATGAAATGTTCTATGTTTCTTAGTCCTTACGGCCAAATCACGTTGAACACACCGGTTTCCGTACAATCAGCGAAGTTAAACGACCTCGAGTCTGGTCAGTACCTAGATGGGTGACCGCTTGAGAATACCAAGTGCTGTAAGCTTGGAGGTGAGGGTGGTGTAATGGATAACGGCTCGGAGTTGTTAATCAGGCAGCCGTGTTTCAGTTCCAATTGGGTGCGTTATATTCACTTAGACGCCGACAGACTTGAGAAAGGTATGAATCCACCTCCCCCCAACCAACTAAAGGATAAATTTAATTTCACGGAACCATTATTATCACCAAAAATAAATATTATCTAAAAAAAAATTATGTCTTTAAATAACCTGCAAAGGGTTGATAAGCCGTAAAAAAACAAATCAATCAAATACTGATTAGCAATGTCTTTTAGATTTATTTACGTTCTCTAATATAAATGCATAGAAACTACCGTGGACACAAAGTGGGGGATCAGTTTATATATTGATTGTAATGTCGAATCGATCCTCTACTTTATGTCCACATTAAAATTTCTTGTTTGTTTACCAGATTCTAATTAGATGTAGATTCACCACTTCTCCCTCACCCCCAGATATGGGTTAATCAGTATGAGTTGAATCACTAAATAACTGTCATCCCCCAAAAAGAATTGTTATCGAAAAATATTTTCTGGCTTTAAATAACCTGAAAAAGGTTGATTAGCCATACAAAACAAATCACTCAATTATGTTTCTTAGTATTTTACTTAAGAATACTGAACTGTTATGTAATATCATTCCTCCTCTACGCTAGTGAATGCTGGTTAATCACGTCACAGATGAAGAAGAGACTTTAGGCAACAGAAATGTGGTTCTACAGAAGGATGCTGAGAATACTATGGATCGAACATGTGAGCAACGGAGATTTAGAGAAAATTAAAACAAAAAAAGGACACTTATACTTAACATCAAGAAGAGACAGTTGAAATTTATAGGGTACATAATGAGGAAAGAGGGCTTGGAAAATTTGATACTCACAGGGCTGATTGACGGCAAGATGAGCAGAGGTCAACAACGTATAACCTAACTACCGAGCTTGGGTAATTGTATGGCGAAACAGGCTTTAGGAGAGATAGGAAAACGACAAAATTTACAATGGACAGGAAATTGGGGAGAGCCATGATCGCCAAGTTTCTGAAGGGACACGGCATATTAAAAAATATTAATTGTTGATTGAGTAGCGCTTGAACCTTATATTGGATTAACAATGATGTTCTACTATCTATTTAAACAAGCTCTTTAGGTAGGTTACTCATTCTTGCTGTCCCGCTTGACTTCAGTCAAATGTCTGAGCGTCAAATCCCCCCCTCTTTCCTCATTGTGTATACCAAAAAATGCCAACTGCCCCTTTCCGATTCTAAGTAGAATGCAGTTTTTTTCTTAATTAGCGCGGATTTTTTTCCTAATTCTCTGTCTCCCTCTTCTGTTCTTCACGTATTCACTCACTCGAGTCCTGCACGGTGGAACTGTCTTTGAAGAAAAAAAATCTCAAAAGCGATTACCCTAATGTTTGCATTTTAAGCCAGATTGTAATAGGTATGTTTAAGGAGCTTCCATATTAAAACTAAGAAGACAGCACTGGCTTCGACGTCGCGTTGGCGGGAAATAAAAGGAATGCTTGTGTTCTGGTGAAACTTTCTCGAAACAACACCTCCGAGTTGATTTTGAAAAGGATATTCGTTACATCTTACTTATTATAAAACGCAGATTGTGTGTGTGTCTGTACGTTTATATATTGGATCGGATTTCCTACATTTTTCAACCGATTTCAACAAAACTTCACAGGACTACGTAAAATTACCTTGCGGTGGTTCTAACAGAAAAATTGAAAAACCACAATTGTTTTTGCACAAAATCAATTTGAAAACACGATTAAGAGGCATCACGAGAATAAAGTGGGGACAACTCATATCGAGTTATACTTATAAAACCCAGGTTGTTTGCGTGTGTGTGTTCGTTTATATATGGGATCGGATTTCCTACATTTTTCAACCGATTTCAACATTTCACTTTTTTTTTTTTTTTTTTTTGGCAGGTAGTGTTTCTTATTGTCTTGCATACTTTTCTTCTTTATTTTTACATTCAGAATGCTTTAAAAATTCCATTCCAATTGTTTATCATAAAATTTTATTCAATCGGTAGACTCATAACGATTGAAAACAATGTTTTTATTTGAGTTTGGGTTTGACCAATTCGTAAAAAAAAAAAAAACTAATTAAGACATGCGTGTCCGTCAACCTTAAACAATAATCTTTGTCAATTTTATTTTTCAGTCTCTATAATGGTCGATACTTGATCTATCTCTTACTGTTACATCCCCGGGCAACGCCGGGCTCTACTGCTAGTTTTCTGATAAAACAAGGGAGTAACAAAAGGAATATTGGGGTACGTTTCTATAAACAGTACCACCCGTTTGAATTTAAAAAGAGATAATCGGGGCATTTGCTGATAAATAACTTTTGTGTGCAAAGCTGTGATAAATGGAATCTCTAGACACTGGGAAACCCTTCGGTTCACAGCACTGCCGATTTGAGTTTAAAATGATAGTCGAATCATTTTCTGATAAATACATGCTGTTAGCGAGACAAAAGGAATATCTGGGCACTGGAGATTCTTTTTCTAAACTGCACCTCTCAGCAGTTACATCTGATGATAAATACCTGTTCCGTGCAGTTGAGTTTTAAAAGGGATATTCATTAATTTTTGCTAATAAATACCTGTTTTTGGAGAGGGAACAACAAAATAAATACCTGGCCACCTTTCTCTAAACAGTACCTCTCAAATGTGTTTTAAAAACGATTGTGGTGATCGTGGTTTATTTACTAATAAATACCTGTTTTTGGTTAGGATCTAACGAATGAAATGCCTGGACACTGAAGAACCTATCCCTAATCAGCACCTCTCAAATATTTTTTAAAAACGATCTTGGTGACATTTGCTAATAAATACCTGTTTTTGGTTCGGAAATAACAAATTAAATGCCTGGGCACTGAGGAACCTTTCCCTAAACAGCACCTCTCAAATGTGTTTTAAAAACGATCGTGGTGACATTTGCTAATAAATACCTGTTTTGTTTGAGGAAATAACAAATGAAATGCCTGGGCACTGAGGAACATTTCCTTAAACAGTACCTCTCAAATCGTGGTGACATTTGCTAATAAATACCTGTTATTGGAGAGGGAACAACAAAAGAAATACCTGAGCACTGAGGAACCTATCCCTAATCAGCACCTCTCAAATGTGTTTTAAAAACGATATTGGTGACATTTGCTAATAAATACCTGCTTTTGGTTAGGAAATAACAAATGAAATGCCTGGGCACTGAGGAACCTTTACCTAAACAGCACCTCTCAAATGTGTTTTAAAACGATCGTGGTGACATTTGCTAATAAATACCTGTTTTTGGTTAGAAAATAACAAATGAAATGCCTGGGCACTGAGGAACATATCCCTAATCAGCACCTCTCAAATATTTTTTAAAACGATCGTGGTGACATATGCTAATAAATACCTGTTTTGTTTGAGGAAATAACAAATGAAATGCCTGGGCACTGAGGAACCTTTCCCTTAACAGAACCTCTCAAATCGTGGTGACATTTGCTAATAAATACCTGTTATTGGAGAGGGAACAACAAAAGAAATACCTGAGCACTGAGGAACCTTTCTCTAAACAGTACGTCTCAAATGTGTTTTAAAAACGATCGTGGTGATCATGATTTATTTGCTAATAAATACTTGTTTTTGGTTAGGAAATAACGAATGAAATGCCTGGGCACTGAGGAACCTTTCCCTAATCAGCACCACTTAAATGTGTTTTAAAAACGATCGTGGTGACATTTGCTAAGAATTGGCAAAAGAATTGCCTGGACACTGGAGAACAAGCACCGCATATGTGAGTTTTGTGTGGGGGGAAGGGGAATTAGTCGTCTCACTTTATGATAATTATCTGTTATTGGCGAGGGATAAAAAAAAAAAAGAATGTCTAGGCACTGGGGAACCTTTCATCAAGTCATACCTCCCAACTGAATTTAAGAAAAGATCGTCTTGATGCCTGCAGTACCTAAGTCGACGTTTGTTCTGTTTTGTTTTTGTTTTTTCAGTAGTTTTCTAAAGAATCATCTGTATTATGTAGATATTTACATTGATAAAAAATATACCAAAAAAAAAAAAAAAAAAAAAAAAATGGAAACAGAAAGAAACTTTATAGTGCCATATATGTTTGTGAATAATTTGTAATCGTTTTTTTTTTTTTTTTTGTTTTTTTGTCGTTTTCTCTTTTGGCCCTCATTATTTGCTCACTAAATGTTGCCCTCAGCGGCTATTTTCAGTCGCCATTACGAGTTGTCTTCGGGGATGTGTTTTGATTTAAGATGCTGTCAAGGTTCGTTCAGTTTGGATAACCAGTTAAGACAAAAGAAAGACAAAACTAACGCTATGACAAAAGAAAAAAAAAGGGGGAGGATGCTGGGAGCAGAAGGATGATGGGGTGTGGGGCCGTGATGGCCAAATCAAAAAGCAATTCCATTTCATTAGCGAAGAAGAACCAAGGGGATCCTGGAAATACTCGCTTATACACCGTGGTGACATTTGCTAATAAACACGCCACCCCATACACACACCACGGAGCAAACAGACCAAAATGGCCGACTAAACACACACACACACACACACACAGATACACGTACACGCAAAGACATACATACATACACATTAACCACAGATACATTTTCAAATATACACTTAAAATGCCTACACCTATACTTGTAAAATATACAAATCCACTTTTCGGTACCTCCGGCATGCCAAATCCAAATCTAGGCTTTCTCGCTCCCTGATTGACTATGTCTTCAAGGGTATAACCATACTCACCATGCTTGGCTAATTGCGGGTTGATGAGGCAATTTAACCCATAGTTGGGGGGGGTTAAATTCAAAGTTGCCCTTCACCGAAACTGGTTGCCACCCATTCTGAGCCCTTTATTTAGTCCACGCGGGTAGATTGTTCTAGTTCCATGTGCCGTGCCTTTTGTGGATATCTCAGTTCTAGTTAATTCCCTTTTTTCTCCAAGTTTTTTTTTTTTTTTTGTCTTTGTGGCCAGATATCGAACTCGCAATTTTTTTTGGGGGGGGAGGGAGGGGCAATCACTGGATTACTTTAGCCAACGTTTTTATCCACTGGGCTATGTAACCTTGAAGGACATCAGTGTATGAATTTTTGGCACTTATTGACCTAATGGCTCATAACAGTTTTTTTACCAGAGCTCAAATTACAATTTTTATTATTGTTTACTGAAGATTGTATTACTGTATTTTATTCATTTCTATGCTTGGTCGGCTCAGTAGATTTTTGTGGCTTAACATATAGCTGATTCCTTAAGTTTTCGTATTTTCAGTGATTTTATCTATCCTTTAACGTCATCCCACGGAGGGCGGTGATTTCATTTTTTCATTGCTATATACAATCTACCCTAAATTCACAAAGACTTTATTCCACTCAGTCCCTCTGAGTCGCTTCCTTGTGGATATGACCTATGAATAGGACAATCTGCAGCAAAGAGCTCGCTATTATCACCAGCAATGGCTAATATATATATATACAATACTTCGAGGAAATGGCATTAGAATGCACATCACTAAAGCCAACCCTATGGCTAAAATACGTAGATGATACCTTCATACTCTGACCCCACAAGGTAGAGGTCCAGCTACTACTGGACCATGTGGACTCAATATAACCCCATCGATTCAGTTCCCAATGGAGAGAGAAAATAGCAACAAACTGGCATTCCTGGATGTACTAATATCTTGAATAGGGCATGGTTTCAAGGCATCCATATACTGCAAACCAACATTCACCGGACAAAACCTCAACTTCAACTCCCAGCACCCATACAGTGTAAAGAAAGTGATCGTCCGATGCTTACAACATCGAGCAAAAATCATGAGTGGCGATCAAGCGACATAAGAAATGATCAGTATAAGTAGAACGGAATTCAATAAATGCTCGCCGATAGCGGAGTCATGGGTTTGTGAACACCCGGTTTGTGAACACGCACTTGGCCCGGAACATACGGGGCGATCCTAACATCTAACCACTGGATAGTCTGCATAAATAGTTGAGCGCACATATATATATATATATATATATATATATATATATATATATATATATATATATATATATATATATATATATATAAGCGTGTTATGTCCATTCATTTTAGTTTTAATCTATATAAAATTTTATAATGAGTGCTAGTGGTAAGAAAAGTGTTAAATGTAAAAGAACAGAGCTAAAATTTATATTAAAATATTATATATATATATATATATATATATTTGATATTACAGATTGCCCTCAATGTTTCAATCTGCAATCTGAAATATTAAATATATATATATATATATATATATATATATATATATATATATATATATAAATAAATACTTTCATAAAATAAAACATTATTATTATTTAATTTGCATCTTTTTCTATATATATATATATATATTAAGAAAGTATACGTAGTTTCATTATGCTTATATATATATATATATATATATATATATATATATATATATATATATATATATATATATATATATATTATAATAAAAAAGAAAGAACAGTAAGATATATAATCCGGTCTTCATATTGATATTTTTATTTTTACAACACAGTGCTGAATGTAAATTTACAGACCATAAATATTATAAATTAATTGATTTAAAATATGGTTCCTTCGCTACACAGGAATTACAAAGTTTCAAAAATCGAAGCTAAAAACTTCAAATTTAATTATATAATGTGTTCAAGCGAATTTTGGAATGCATGTGCGTTTAAAACTCAGTAAATTTAAAAAATAACTTATTCCAAAATTCGCTTGAAGATGAAACAGAACTAATGCTTTTAATTTAATTATATAATTAAATTTGAAGTTTTTACCTACGGTTTTTGAAACATGGTAATTCCTGTGTAGCGAAGAAACCATATTGTAAATCAGTTAATTTATAATATTGACATATAACTAAACTTTGTTGATGGGAAGGCACGGCATCCTTACGGCACGAGGGGAAAGCCCATCTAGTTGAAAAAATACACGGACAGTAATCGGCATTAAAAACCCGTTAGATGGAGAAAAAAAAAATATCGGCATCACAGGACCAATACATCGTAGTCTAACAGATACAGGACATTATAACTCTATTGAACTCAACAATTTTATACTCAATGGTAGCAGTGATAACACATTCGGGGTGACCATTCTTCAAAAACACCTGTTTAATTTTCCTTAACACGGCGTCAAGCCAACACTCAGAACACAAAATCAAAGTACGATCAGTATATATATATATATATATATATATATATATATATATATATATATATATATATATATATATATATATATATATATATATATATATACGGGTGTAACAACAAAATTGTTCAAATAGTGTCAACCCCAAAATTGTCCATTTGTTAGATTAAGCTCTGAACTGTTGTATCTTCAAATGATTAAACATATCTTACTGGAATTCTCCAAAATTTTTTATAACACTATAGCAAAACTATATATATATATATATATATATATATATATATATATATATATATATATATATATATATATATATATATAAACAATTGCTTAGAGGTACAAAATTCTATACTGTTTTAAAAACAAGCAATTTATTGATGGTAGTAGTCCCTAAGGCCTTTTTGTCTAACATATCATCAAGATATATATATGTCTTATATCATAATATATATATATATATATATATATATATATATATATATATATATATATATATATATATATATATATATATATATATATATATATAAAGTTATGTCATTCCAATTTTTATTAACTTTTTTCAAAATTCAAAATTAGTTATGTAAACGGTATTTTTAGCAAAGTTATTTTTTCCCGGGTACTTTCAAATATTGCTATATTCATTTTTAAAGAGTGTGATTTGTGTATGTTAACATTATTGTCTTTGGCGTTGACTTGAAATTGATTCCAACGCGAGAAACGCCAGAATGAACCAAAACAGAATCCTTGAAAATAAATTTAACTACATCCGAAAGTACTCCAGGAAAAAAAATAAATATGAACTTTGGTAAATTTACTGATTACATAAACCAGCTAATTCGGTTTGGTTTATTTTGTTTTATGGGATATCAACCTCAATGGGTTATTTTATGCCGACAAGATTTTTAGGATAGATTCGTATGAATAGAATATATATCCTTGGTTTAGATTGGTTTGGTTTATTTTGTTTTACGGCATATCAACCTCAATGGGTTATTTTATGCCGACAACATTTTAAGGATAGATTCGTATGAATAGAATATATATTCTTTGGTTTAGATTGGTTTGGTTTATTTTGTTTTACAGGATATCAACCTCTATCGGTTATTTAATGCCGACAACATTTTTAGGATAGATTTGTATGAATAGAATATGTATTCTTTGGTTTAGATTGGTTTGGTTTATTTTGTTTTACAGTATATCAACCTCTATTGGTTATTTAATGCCGACAACATTTTTAGGATAGATTCGCATGAATAGAATATGTATTCTTTGGTTTAGATTGGTTTGGTTTATTTTGTTTTACGGTATATCAAACTCAATGTGTTATTTTATGCCGACAACATTTTTTAGGATAGATTCGTATGAATAGAATATATATTCTTTGGTTTAGATTGTTTTGGTTTATTTTGTTTTACGGCATATCAATTTCAATGGGTTATATAATGCCGATAACATTTTTTATTAATGGTAATATTTTGTTCTGTCAAAAATCTGTTTCTGGTAATATTTTTCCTTTTAAATTGTATTGCTGGTAATAATTTTTTCAAAAAATATATTGCTGGTAATAGTTAACTATTTGCCCATAGCTGGGTCCCTAACAGGTGCTACCACCCCGGGTCATGGTGGACCTGGAAACACTAGCAATTAAGAGGTGATTCCACACTCCTCAAAACCTCCTTATCGGAGGCCTTGCTGCTGGACGTAGTTTTTCGTCTTACCCAGGACAGTTGGGTAAGACGTTAAACTACATCTACATGTAGTTTAACGTCTTACCCAAGACAGCCAACTAATTCGGAAATTTAAAGAAGTTAGTAACAAAATGGGATAGACAGACTCTTTGGCCCTGTAAAGAATTATATAAAATTTATAACAGAAAATTTGTTAAAGAAAATGCCTCCACCTGCAGGATTTGAACTTGCGTCACATCTCGTCTGATCTGGTATACTTTGGAGTTGTGTGTGGAGTGGGGGCGATTGTATATATTATATATATTTATATGTATATATGAAGATGCTCTATAGAGCAGCTTTGTATTAATTCATTACTTTTCGTTATCATTTGTATCAAATACTTTGCTAAAAATTAAGTATACAAGCTTGTTTGTACAAAGGATTGACATTAAAAAAAAAACTAACAAATTACCTAAGAAAAGCTAATTGACAGTGAAAGAAACCAGTCCTCGTAAAACAAAATGACAAGGTGTCCCGTGAAAAAAAGGAGTCCTTTTGAACCTAATGAATTCGGAAAGAAGTAGTAGATATTTGCAGATTGCGCATGCGAAACTTCTCAAAGACAATCTCTTGATTCGAAATGCTAGTTCTTCAATCGATGCATTCAACTTCGTTGACAGATGCCTGTGATTTCTTTCTTTGTAGTTGTATGGTGATCTTCCATTAATATGAAATTTGCAAATAGTTTTCCTGAATTGCACCCAAAGCGTATCGTTCAAAAGAACTCATTCCTTTTCCCGCCTATTTTACGTTTCTTGACAGGCGTCTTCGTACGAGACAACACGGTGTGACAGTCACCAAATATCATTCAAAGGGAATATCATATGGATTGGCTCTTCACAGATATATGATTATACACATACACACACACATACAAACACATACACATATATATGTATGTATGTATGTATGCTTGTAGGTATGGATAATCACTTTACCACCTGACGCCATATCTCGCTCTAGCCTCTTACACGCTTTTATTCCACGCTATCTCGGCGCTCATTTACCGAAGCCTTTTAATCAATTTTCGATCTGCTTACAGGAATTCAAGACGAATAAATCTCTAATCGAAGTTTCAAACTTTCTACAAGAAACTTTTCCACGGTTTTAGCAAACATATTCTTCTTCTTCTTCTTCTTCTTCTTCTTCTTCTTCTTCTTCTTCTTCTTCTACTACTACTACTACTACTACTACTACTACTACTACTTCTTCTTCTACTTTTACTTCTACTTTTATGCACCGTGATCTTTCGGGCGATAGATAGAAAGAATGACGGGGTGATATAAACAGGATAGATAGATAGATAGATTGTAGGCGTGAGAGATATTAACAAGATAGATAGATAGATAGATAGATAGATAGATAGATAGATAGATAGATAGATAGATAGATAGATAGAATGAGGCAGTGATATAAACAGGCTAGATAAATAGATTGTGGGTGTGAGAGATATTAACAAGATAGATAGATAGATAGATAGATAGATAGATAGATAGATAGATAGATAGAATGAGGAAGTGATATAAACAGGCTAGATAAATAGATTGTGGGTGTGAGAGATATTAATATGATAGATAGATAGATAGATAGATAGATAGATAGATAGATAGATAGATAGATAGAATGAGGGAGTGATATAAACAGGCTAGATAAATAGATTTGGGTTTGGTGAGAGAGATATTAGATATAGATAGATAGATAGATAGATAGATAGATAGATAGATAGATAGATAGATAGATAGATTTGAGATCAGCACTTATTTATCCGACCTGAAGGCAACTATCTAGCAATGAAACGCGAAATTTGTCCCATTATCTCATTTGGATAATATTCTACATCCTAAGAATCCATATATATATATATATATATATATATATATATATATATATATATATATCGAGAGAGAGAGAAAGAGAGAGAAAGAGAGAGAGAGAGAGATGTATAAACGTGGACATTTTGTTGAACACCCAGCCTCTCGTCTGTTTTCTGATTAAACGTAATCTTCATTTCATATATTTACATATGTTATATGTCTAATACTGAGTATTTTAACCGCTGAATATCAACTTAACTTATAACTACATTACTAAACTATAGCTAACTTATATATGGTTAAAACTTTTTCTTTTCGACCATGAAAGCCGGGTTCGAATCTCCCAAGTGTCGATTTGTCAGGACTTCTTGACATTATCTGCCCCCTAGAGGCTATCTCAACCTGCGGCATCTTTGGGACCACTGTTGATCACGCCATATAACGCACTCTCTCCCAGAAACTGTAACTTCGGTCAGCTGAGCACAGATGCAGTAGAATCCACAGGTGGGCTCTGTGGGTGTTGAACAAACACAAATATATCTGATTCGGTTTCCGACGAAACAGTGTTTGCTTTGCCGCCTAATAATAATAATAATAATAGTTATTTCGGAAGAAAGATTGGGGCAATCTGAAATATCAAATATATATACAAATAAATAAATACTTTCATAAAAGGACATTATCATTTTTTTAATTTGTAACTTTTTCTACATATACATATTAAGAAAGTATACGTGGCTTTTCATTATGCTATATATATATATATATATATATATATATATATATATATATATATATATATATATATATATAAATATATATTATACGGTACATTTAAGATGTATCAGTTATTATGAAACTTTTGAAACCAGAAATCTAATCTTCAAAATTTTTCTCAGTCTACCAACTCGCTACATGAGGCGAATGTTGTTTATGCTTTTATTTGTTCAATTGAAGACTGTGTCTCTGTCAATAATAAACAAAATGTCTTAGATATGTTGAACAACAACCACTCTTTCGCGTAGTCTTACATGCCATTTATTTGCAAAACGTGTAATTAGACAACACATTGGCAAGAACTGCAAATACTAAAAAACCATTTGACAGCTAATCTTTAACGATACGAAAAACTCATAAACCCAATGTTTGAAGCAATTTACATTGAGTAAAAACAACCAGGCATTAATAAAAATGAATAACTCTAGTGTCCTATTCCGGATTCTTCAATGCAACTTTTTTTTATTTTTTTAAAAAAAGTACATGTCATTTCCCATGACTAATATACGGATTCAATTTCAAGCGAAATATAATGACATTGTAGTGTTTTAAGGAAAAGCCGTTCCCTTAGCGAGCAGAGAACCGAAATATGTTCCCTTTGTACTCTTAACGAATTAACCAAGGGAATTAGAACACTTTGCGCAGTTAGACGTTAGTCCTGACCAGAGAAAGTGTTGGAACAAGACGTGTCGCGACCAACGTCCAGACTCACGCCAATGGGTAACAAAAAATATATATATATATATATATATATATATATATATATATATATATATATATATATATATATATGTACAGGGTGTTCATAAAGTTCGTGTGCACTTTAAAAAATGTATAACTTTATTTGTATTTGCGATAGAAATAATCTGTAAAAAATGTAATAAAGTTTAATGTACCTAGTTTTAAGTATAGCTAAAATAACTAATGTGATTTCAGGCATTACTGTAAATCAGTTGGCAAATGTTTTCCGTGAACTGCAAAATCGTATTACCCTTTGTATTTCCTAATGATGGAGGACATGTGGAAAGTTAAAGAAAATTTCAATAAAACCTTAAAAAATATAGATTTACTTCTTTCTAATCCTTTTCACAAATTTTAGCATATACACATAAAGTTTAAATTTTTGAAAGTGTACACGAACTTTATGGACACCCTGTATATAAATACATATATATATATATATGTGTGTTGTGTATATATATATATATATATATATATATATATATATATATATATATGAAAGTCGGCTCCCTGTGCTGCGACAGGAATTTTTTTATCGCCGGAGTCAATCCTTCAAATGTACAAATCAACCATTCGCCCTTGCATGGAGTATTGCTGCCATATATGGCCTGGAGCCCCTTCTATTTGTCTCAAGGTTCTTGATAAAATCCAAATGCGGATATGCAATATAATTGGTCCTAATCTGGCATCTCGTCTGCAGTCGCCTCTCTCGGTCTTTTTTTACAAATAATTTCACGGTAACTGCTCCGATGTGCTGCTTTCGCTGGTTCCCAGACTTCATGAATTTAAGCGTTCAACTAGGCTGGCATCTCGCTCTCACCCTTTCACTGTCGAAACTGTTAAATGTAGCCATCTCTTCTACTACAATAACTTCATGTCTCGCACTTCTCGCCTGTGGAACTCCCTCCCCTTTTCCTGCTTCCCTGATAGCTATAATCTCCAATGATTCAAATGTAATGTCAATCGATGTCTCCAGATGCCTTGATCTATCCCCTATCCTTCTCTTCATCCTTTCCTCTATCACTCCTCTTTGCTCTCGCTTCAACTCTCTGTAACCCTTAGTGTGCTAGTGGCTCCTCGCCTTGCTTGTGACTGAATATATATATATATATATATATATATATATATACTTTACCTTAATATCAATTCTGTGTTGTCCCGACTTCGAAGTTTCTTGGTAATTATCATTCTTGAAGGGGTTCTGTTTTTAAATGATATTCCCAATTTTTACAAAGTATTCTGCTTTTGTTTACGTCTTCGTTTTTTCTGTTGTAAATTATTCCTCTAGTAGTAAACTCTTCGAAATTAATTTTTCTTCAAAAATAAATTATTCTATTTATTTTTTAATGGTTTATATTGAAGTTATGTTATATTATTAATTAAATTGTAATATTTGTTAATTTTTATTACTAATTAAATTATAATATTTTATTTGATGTATTGTGTTATATTATCATTAAATTAACAAAGAAAATATTTGTTAATATGCCAACATCTTAAAACTATAGATAGATAGATAAGGTTACAGAAATGCCAGGGAGAGAATGGTTTAATTAAAATCGGAGTGCCTCGTGAACGGAGCATTCTTTTTTTTGATGGATAAAATTTTGTATGGGTGCTGAATATGTCCCAAACGGTGCGAATTGGACAGAAGGTCTCAAGAATTCTGACACGTCGATATGCCTCCCACACATGGGTTCCTGTGACGTCGTTCCTACTACTGCTTCTTAGAATCCAAGCTGCCACTCTTAATAAAATGAATAATAAAAATAAATGACCCTTTTAGTTGATACCTTTTATGTAGTAAAGTGGCGACGCAGAGACGACGCAACGATAGATAGATAGATAGATAGATAGATAGATAGATAGATAGATAGATAGATAGATAGATAGAAATTAAAGCCTCTTCAGGTTGACCGAGAACATAAAACCACGCAGTATGGCGTGGGTCGCCCTTGGCCTGAATACTAGGCCCTCAGGTTTTGAATTTAGAGTTGTTGTTCTCCTAGACCTAATGTTATAGGACCCCGTCTGCCCTGCTATTTACCTATATTTATATTGTGTGTGTGTGTTGGGTGTGTGTGTCATTGTGTGTGTTTTGTGTGTGTTTGATTTTTCGCATTATGTGTGTGTGTTAGTACGATGTGTGTGTGTTAATAAAATGAATGCCATAAATATAAGTTATCCTTTTTGTTAATATCGTTTAATGTAGTAACGTAGGGAACCAGAGATGACACAGATAGATAGATAGATAGATAGATAGATAGATAGATAGATAGATAGATAGATAGATAGATAATGAAGAGAATGAGATAGATAGATAGATAGATAGATAGATAGATAGATAGATAGATAATGAAGAGAATGAGATAGATAGATAGATAGATAGATAGATAGATAGATAGATAGATAGATATGAATAGGCTGAGACAGATAAAAATTAAATAAAACGCTGTGAGCACTGGTGTTAACAAACCGGGGAAATGAAGAAACTTGTTCGCATATAAGAAAAATATCTTGTCAGTCTGGTTCTAGGTATATACATATATGCGTGTGTGTGCGTGTTAATGTATATATATAAAGTACAGGTTAAAAGTTTGAGGTGACCCCCCCGGTAGTTTTTTTAATTGGCCCAAAAAGCAGTTGTTTTGGACTTTAAATAAAAGAAAATTATACATGATTAAAAATAAAGTAAGTCATGATTTTTACTAAACATTTTATTATGACAAAAGAAAAAATGCATTTTATGATTAAATTTTGCTCCCGTCAAAATATCCTCCCTTAGCCTTGATTACTGCAGCACAAATTTTGGGCACTTGTTGATTCCATTCTTTTTTCAATGAGCTATTTTTCGTTTTTGGGATGAAAAGGTTTCACTCTTCTCTCAAGTTCATTCCATGCTAATTATTGGGATGGCTTCAAACATTTAACTATAGTTTACATATATATATATATATATTATATATATATATATATGATTATGTCTGTACGTCAGTGTGAGAGTGTGTCTATATATATGTATATATGTTTGGATGTGAATGTGTATTGAATGTTAATATATATATGTATGTGTAAAAATGGAATGTTCATAAAATAATTATGTGTGTATGTATATGTGTGTGTGTGTGTGTGTGTTAAGCTCTTGGGTGAGTTTATTCTCGTATGAAATAAGAAATATGTTCTCAGGTGAAAAATAGTAAACTTTTTTTTTAATCATTTCACGCCAAATCAAGGTTTAAAAGCCACAAAGAAAAGGGTTCTTCTTGAGCGTGAGAATAGGAGAAAAAAACACCATTAAGCATAGGGGAGAATAAAAGAACGAGAATTAAGATGACAGACGATAACGATTGACATTGCATTTAAATTTTTGAAGATCAAAATTGACTGGGATGCAAGAGGCTGGTAGGGGGTTCTATAAGCCAGAAGTGCTATACAAGTAATTATTTGCATAGAATCTATGGCTCGCCATTTCAACGGCAAAATGGTAAGAGCTTGTCTTCAATCTAGTGTTGCGCTTAAATTCATCAAGTCTAGGGACCATAGAGAAAAATTAGTGACAACATTTATAGAAAGACACAAGGAAAATACGTTACGGCTGTGGGAAAGTGACAAAAACTGAGATGCCAGGTCAGTACCAATAATATTGCGGATTCTTATATAGACTAGATGTGGCAACAATATTCAAAGCAAGGATTTTCGACTATTCTCAGTCATTTTCAAGGAAAAATATGGAAGTTGAGAGAAAGCCAATGCAATGGAGTGTTTATATGATTAACGGTACGTAGTCTGAAACGAACACGGGTTCACATGCTGTGATAACGGAATAAATCTTAACATCACGTGGTTTGGATTATCTCATTCTTTAAGGATGAGATAATCCCAGCTACGATCGTAACGAGATTGAAACGAATTTTATTAAGGTTAGCTTAACGTCTTTTGATGTGAAGGATCACTAAAATTTTCAAACAGATATTTTTGTAATATCAAATAGAGACACACTGAGTTTTTATTTTTTATTTTGTTAACGGTCCAGACTTTGAAACGAAGGTTGGCTTACATGCTATAAATAATAATAATAATAATAATAATAATAATAATAATACAAGGACCTTGACATCGAAATCTAAAAAATGTAGGACATAGGAACATCAACAATCACTGTTGTAGTTGGAGCCCTCGGATTGGTTGGAAAAGGGATTCCTGGAAAACCATGCCTTAAAGAGCTTCGTCCATGTCAAATATGTGATTTTTTTTTTTCAAAATTACTCAGTGGAAAATGTCATGATGCCATTTCTAACCTTAGGTCTCTAGTCGGGACGCGGAAAGAAATGTGTACACACCAGAAATCAAAGGAAATAAAATAATAATAATAATAATAATAATAATAATAATAATGACAACAACAACAACATGCACTTGAGTGTTGCGTAGGTCAGAGTACCTTTTAATCCATAGGCATTTTAAAACATGCGCACGTATTTTATTGATGGTTGTGTTATCAATAATCAAGAGTGGTCTCCCCTTGTTTTGTTACTCTCCTCTTTGAGAGAGCTATTTCTGTTTACTGGGACTATAAAAGGACACTATACGCGAACCTTGTATTCTCAGTTGAATAAAGCTTTCTTAAAACCCTACACCTGCGTGCTTTTGTCATTACAGGTGGGATGCTATATGTGAAAGTCCTCCAAGATTTTAATATATAATATAGAAATATTTTAACATATCTAATATTTGTTTTTATTTTTAACATATCAAATATAGAACTTAAATCTAATCGTGAAGCAAATGATTTTAAATTTCGATTTCAGTCTTTTAAAAGAATTGGGTGTTTATGAAGACAACTTTGGAACGTGCAACGTGTTCTGTATGTTATCTGTTGTTGAAAGGAAAAAAATACATTATTAGGCTTGGTATTTAATAACTAATTAAAAGTGATTTTTTAGAGTAAGAAGTATAAAAGAAAGATGGAAGAAGAGAATTTTTGAAGCATAATCGACTCAATTGAGATAAAGTATTGCCTGCTATTACTGTATATTAATTAGGCAATGATATAATCAGGCGATAATTATAAGAATAATAATAAAAAAATATCAGGTCGTAAACATCATTTTATGACGACAACAACAGCGATAACGTTGTTGACGGTTGAGAAATCACGTGACCCTTATTTCCCGCCACTTTCGCCTAAACCTTCCTATAAAAAATAAAGTGACGTCCATTTTATTTCTTTGTAAAAAAAAAAAAAAAAAACGTAGAGAGGGAAAAAAATCTAAAATTAAATGTAGGCTGGGTGAAGATTTTTAATTGAAATTAAAGACGGAAATACACGAGCAGAAATCACTTGAATGCAAGCGACGAAGATGAAACTTTTAACAATTAGATTAGAGAGAAAATAAAACACCAATAATAATAATAATAATAATAATAATAATTGGACTACAAATAGCTACCGTTGCTGTTATTGGTTGTAATATAGTTGCTAGTGATTAGTATAATAATTAGAGGGATGGAAAAATGGAGAGAAAATTAAGCAAGCCACAAAAATGATGAACGAAGCCAAGAAAAATAAAACGATGAAAATAAGAAGATGAAAGTGAAGGAATCGATGGAAAATGAAAGAAGTTTATAAACTAAAAGGAAGTTGAATAGAAATAGAATAACAGAAGGAAGGAAGGATGGATGGAACGAAGGAAATAAGAGAATGAATGAATAAAAGAAGGAAGCAAAGAAGAAGAGAAAGAAAGAAGATAAGAGAAAAATGAAGTCAAGAGAGAAAGGAAGGAAAAGAAATAAAAGGAAAATGAAGAGGGGGTATGAAGAAAAGGGAGGCAAGATGTGTGAATGAATGAATGAAGTCAGAGAATGAATGAATAAAGGAAGGAAGGAAGGAAGGAAAGCAGTAAGAGAAAGACGGAAGATAAGAGGAGAATAAAGGCGTGAGGAAGATGGCGTATTTGAAGGAAATAATAGGTTGAATGAGTAAAAGGATGCTAACAGGAGAATGGAGAAGAAAGAAAGAAAGAAAGAAAGAAAGAAAGAAAATGAAGGAATATTTCAAGGAAAAGAAAGAAAAAAAGAAAAAAAAGAAAAAAAGAAAGAAAGAAAGAAAGGAAGGAAGGAAGGAAGGAAGGAAGGAAGGAAGGAAGGAAGGAAGGAAGGAAGGAAGGAAATAAAAGAAAAAGAAAAAAGACGGAAAGAGAGGGAAGATGAATGAATGAATAAAATATAGGAAGGAAAGAAGGAAGGAAAGCAAGAAGAGAAAGAAGGAAGATGAGAGAAGAATAAAGGCGTGAAGAAGATGATGTATAGAAGGAAGCTAACAGGAGAATGGAGGAGAAAAAAAAGAAAGAAAGAAAGAAAGAAAGAAAGAAAGAAAGAAAGAAAGAAAGAAAGAAAGAAAAAAAGAAAGAAAGAAAAATAAAAAAGACGGAAAGAGAGGGAAGATGAGTGAATGAATGAATAAAAGAAAGGAAGGAAGGAAGGAAGGAAGGAAGGAAGGAAGGATGGAGAAAATAATAGAAAGAATAAGATAAGAGGACATGAATGTATAAAAAAAACGAAGGCGAGAGAAAATGAATGAATGAATGGAGAAAGGAAAGAATGATAGGAAGAGGTTAAGGAAGGCTACAATGAATCGATGGAGGCAAGAAGAGAAAGGAAACAGCAAATTAAGTGGAGAATGATTGAATAATGAAAAAGAAGGCGAACAAGATGGAAACAATAATGTTGACGGAAGAAGGCAAATAAGACAAAAAAATATGATGATGAGAAGGAAGGCTAAAGACGGTGAAAGAATGTAGACAAAAACAAATGACGGATGATGATGATGAAGATGATGACGATGATGATGATGATGTATACGAAAGGAAAAAGAAAAAGAAGAAGAAAAGAATGATGAAGATGGCGTAAGAAGAAGAACCCCGATTCTATTTAGGTTTTGCGAATAATGGCGTATGACAACGATGATGATGATTAAAACTACAGCATCAGTTCCAATCATGAGCATCATCTTTTTTTCTTCTTTTTTTTCACCATCAGCATCATCGAAGTCATCTGACTTTGTTGTTCTTGTTTCTTCCTACACTTGTTCATCATCATCATCATCATCATGAAATAATTTTTCATCTCTCCTCTTTGCAGATACTATTCTCATCATTATCATTATTAATAATATTTATTATTATTATTATTATTATTATTATTATTATTATTATTCAGTATTTTTATTAGTAGTAATAGTAGTAGTAGTAGTAGTAGTAGTACTCTGTCTTTCAAAATTTTTTTATCACTTGCTTTTACCTTACAAAATCATTTTATTCTGGATATTGTTGTTTCCAATGTTCTTTTACGTTCTTTTACATATTCTTCTTTTTTTTATTTCTTTTTCATTTTTTTCTGATTCTCCTTTATACATTCTTTTTCTTCTTCTTCTTCTTCTTCTTCTTCTTCTTCTTTTTTTCTTTTTTTTTTCGTTTTTTTTCTGCTTCATTTCTTTTTATTTTTTTTCTTTTTTTTCTTTTTTCTTCTTTTTCCGAATTGATGTTTTTTTTTTTTTTCTTCTTCTTTTCTTCTTCTTTTTCTTTGCTTATTCTCTCTTCTTCTTTTTCTTCCTCTTCTTCTTTTCCTCTTCTTCTTTTTCTTCTTATTTCTTTTTTTTTCAAAAAATGGACACTTCTGCTTTTTCTTTTTTCTTTTTTTTTTCCCTTTTTTTCTTCTTTTTTTTTTTTTTCTGCTTATTATTTGTCTTAAAAAGTCAAATTAAAAAATTTTCCAAATCTTTTTTTCTTCCTCTTGTTCTTTTTCTTCTTCTTCTTTTTATTATTATTATTATTATTATTGTTATTATTATTATTATTGTTATTATTATTATACCGCTCTTCTTCTTTTTCTTCTTCTTTTTATTATTATTATTATTATTATTATTATTATTATAATCTCCTGGGCTTGTGGTAGATGCGGTAGCCATGTTGGTATGAAAGGGTTTTTGGCTGAATAACTAGATGAAAGGAACAATTCTGAAATTGATAACATGGCGCCAATTATTTTTGAAAAAGTGTCAGGGTGCGAAGGTGAAAAAAATTACTGAAATTGAGGGACATTGCAAATGGTGAAATTAGCAGAAAGAAAGAAAGAATGAATGCAAATGAAAAAAAGAGGTGTAGGGTTAAAAAAAGGGGAAAGAATTTTAATTTTTTCAAAGAAATGTGACATTTAAAGAGAAAATTAACAATAAATTTTTTTTGGAGCAAATTAAAATTAATTCTTTTAAAAGACGGAATTTCAAAAAATATATTTCAAAATTCTTAAAATCCAAAATTGATCCAACTTTTATTTTTTGAAAGATTTTTTTTCAAAATGGAAGGCAAAGAAAATTAGGAAAATGAACAAAAAGAAAGAAATGGAAAAAAAAAGAAAAGTTTTTTTTCTAAAAAGAAAAAAAAAATTTTTATAAGAAAGAAAAGTCTGAAAAAAAAAAGAAAATCAGAAAAAAAAAAAAGATTTTAAAAAAAAGAAAAAAAAGAAATGAAGATATGAAAAAAAAAAAAGAAGAAAAATAAAATAAAAAAATTTTAAAAGAAGATAAAAATTTATTTACTTATATTGTGTTTTAAAAATGAAAAGAAAATGAATCTTTTGGAGAAAGAAATTGAAAAAAAAAAAAATTTTCAGAAAAAAGAAAAGAAAAAAAGAAAAGACAAAGAAAAAATGCGAGAATGAATGTAGAAAGCTAAAGGAAATAATTTCTGGGTAAAATGAGAAAATTTCTTTGAAAAAAAATAAAAATGAAAATGAAAATCAAGAAAATTTTAGAAAATTTTTTGAAAAAAAAGAAAGAAAAAAAATTGAAAAAAATAAAAAAATTTTTTCATAATCTCTTCTTGAAAAAAAAAAAAAAAATTTTTAAAAATAAAGAATTTTAATAAAAAAAAATTTCATTTAGAATGGAAATTTTGCTTAAAAGATAAACAAAGAAGAATTATTATTATCTTTAAACCCTGGAATACGAAATCGATTTTTATTAATTAGTAAAACTTTAGAAAATTCTTTTGAAAATTAATGTTCTATTGCCAAATCACTGGAAGAATTTTTTTAAAATCAATTTTTAATTTAAATGTTTTGCTTATTAATTTATCTATTCATTAATTTGTTTAATTCTTTGGAAATTATTGAAAGAAATCGATTTTAAAATGAATCCATCCAAAGAAAGATTTCTATTTTAAAAATGAAAATGATTCATTTTTTTTTCAGAAAAATCATTTTTTCAAAATAGAAAAAAAAAAAACTTTAAGAAAAAAAAAATAATATTTTTTATTCTTTCAATGTGTTGTTAAATTCCTATTATAAAATATTGAGAAAATATGAAGAAAGTTTATTTTCAATAATCTTTAATTTTCAATGACAGATTTTTAGTTTTCAAATTCCTTAAATAAAACAAATGGAAAGAAAAATCGATTAATAAATTGAAAAAAAAATAAAAATATTTGTAAATCTGTAAAAGTTATATATTAATGAATAATTTAAAAAAAAAAAAAAAAAATATTCAACCAGTAAAAATTATATTTTTCAAACATATTTTGAATCCCTCATCTTTAAATTTTAATTCAGAAATCAAAATAGAACATATATATTAATGGTCATTGTTTTCCTTAATTTAATGTGCAATTTTTTATAAAATTTGATATTTCCATTTTATAATTATCGTAATAATTTTTGTCATAAAATGCTGTAAAAAAGGATATTTAAAACATAGATTTAAGAATTTCTGGATATTGTTTTCAGAAAAAATTAAAGCGTTTTTGAAATGTTTAAAATAATTTTTTTAAATATTTTTGCTGCAATTGTTTATTTTTAGTTTTTTAAAATTAAATGTAAAAGAAATAAATTATTTATGCCTTTTTTTATTATTGAATATTTATAATCTTTTTTCATGTTGTAATTATTTCAAATTTGTCAAAAATATTTCCATTTAACTAAATAAGCCAATAGTTGTTGTCTATTCAATTTTTGAATAACAATTCACCTTTTTAAAATAATAAATAATCAGCCTTTGGATTCTTTTTCAATATGAAAAATTTTAAAATTGATTTGTCTGATGTCATTTCAAAATTCATGATGTTGCGATTAATGAAAAATTTTTCCCTACATAATTTTTTACTTAAAAAAAGTTTTTACCATTTCAGGATTAACACTGATTTCTTTATTTTCTTATAAATTAAAATCATTAACATTTTTTTTAAAATCCTGCAGAAAAATTAAAAGTTACATTATTCAAACTTTATAGGAATAATGTAATATCCTTAAAATTATTTTTCGATAGATTTATTAAAATTATTTCATTCAATGTTCTATATGCATAAATACAGAAATTTTTTTATTATTTTTAGCAAATTTTCAGATTGTAAAATAGATAGCAATTTTCTTTTTTTTATTAACCAAATTAAATTTACTATAATAAATTCAAAATTTTTCAAAATCTGTAAATTATGATTATGTTTATGAGACTTATTATTGCAAAATGATTGAAAAAATATCGACTTACATTGTTTTTGAAAAATCGGGTGAAAATTTTTACTTGGTTATTTAAGATCTTGATTGATTATCGATTGCTTTAAAATTTCTATATCACTAATTTTTAACATTTCAGTTTTTTTTTAATTAATTAATTGTCATTTTTCAATTAAAGTTTTCAATTTATATATATTTTTGATTAGAAATATATGTTAAATATATACAGTTTATATAAAAATTTTCATTTAATTTTATATTTTTTCGGAATAATAAAAATTTTTTTAGAAAGAAAAACTATTTTAGTCCATGCAGGAATTTTAGTTCAAGTAACCATTTTTCAGTTTTTTGGTTTTTTTTTATTATGTACAAATAATTTTTTATTATTTTTCTATTAAAATTTATATTTTGATCATCATTTTGTTTTTCCGATTCTTCAAAATCTGTCAAGTTTATTTAAAAAAGACGCAATAAATTGCCTATTCGTGCAAAATTAAAAATTATTTTTTCCCAGAAATTGAACAAAGTTTCCAATTTTCTATTTAAAATTTTTTCATGGTTTATTTATTGTTTTGTTTATCTTTCTTTTTTGGAATGAATTCTTATATTTCAGGTATTTTTTTTTATTTTCTTTGGAATGTCATGTTATAATTATATTATTATTATATTAATAAAAACATGATAGAAAATATTTTAATTACAAATATTTCTATGATTCATAAACAATTATTAACATGCATAATTTTTTGATAGGATCAAACATATTTCCTTTTTAGAAAATTAAGATTTTCATCAAAATATGATACCATTTATATCATATTTTAAAAACAAAAAATTATGGTCAATTTTTACATATCTAAAAAGCTTTTAGGACCATTATTTTTATTATATATATAAGAATATTATATAAATTATTATTATTTATTTTGATTTTTTGTTTACTCATTAAAAATTTTCGGGTCCCAACCAGAGACCTAAGGTCAGAAATGGCATCATGACATTTTTCCACATTTTAAAAAAAAAAAAAAAAAATAATTCACATATTTACATAGATAAAGCCCTTCGTAAGGTGTGAGCTGTACTTGTGAGAACAATTTTTTTTTTTTTTTCTTTAAGGCATGGACTTCCAGAAAAAAAATCCTTTTTCAATGAGTCTATTGGAATCTTTTCCAATCAATCCGAGGGCTCCAACTACAACTGGGATTATTGATCATTCATGTGCCACATTTTTTTGAGATTTCGAAAAAAAGGTCCTTGTATTTTGATATTTTTTTGAAGATCTTCAAAGATACATTACAATCTGCAGGGACTGCCATATCAATAAGAAGGCACATTTTGTTTTTGCGGTCTTTAATCACGATGTCTGGACGATTAGCATTGATTGTTCTGTCTGTATGTATTGTAAAGTCCCATAAAATTGTTACAAGTCCTATCTCCGTAACCGAGTCTAGATGGTGTGCATACCAATTTCTTACAGTATCCTTTCCCTAAGTGTTGCAGATTTTCCAGTGCAGATATTGGCCCACTCTGTCGTGCCGGGTTTTATATTCAGTGGGTGCCAATACCGCGCAACCTGATACAAGATGATCAATTTGTTTCTGGATATTTATCACAGAATCTACATCTGGGGATAACAATATTTTTCAGTAGGTGAGCTTGGTAATTTCTAGTTAGCTAGTATTGTTACTGTGCGTCAAGAATAAAACCTTTCGTTTCAGCTTTTAACTCTGCATTACGTAGCCACAGATGAGAACAATGTTGTCTACATCAGCTTGTTTTGTACGGGAAGAATATTGACTATGAAGATGTTTATCTTGCCATCTTTTCTGTATCTGGTCCATTGGATTTGCTTTCGCTTTCTTTTCTAAGGTTTTTGCCACTGCAGTAGGTGTATTATTTTTTGCATTTCTTCACCCACTTGAAACTCCATTTTGAATTTGTTGGCTTCTTTTATTACTGAACACGGTATTTTAGTTCTTCTATGTTCTTTAACACTGATCATAATCCAGCGTTCCGTAGTTTCCAGGTATCTTTGAAGGCCGATTGTTGTAGTTTTCTAAGACAGTTCTAGTTGAACTAATCCTCTTCCTCCTTCGGATCTGCCATGTCAGCCAAAACATCAGACCTTAGGATGATGCATGCGATGGCAAATGAAAAGCTTTCTCGTTTTGGCGCCCATTCACTTATTGTCAGCTATGGTCCAGTTAAAGATTCTGACTTTGTATTGTAACATGGGGACAGCCAACGTGTTTATGGCTGATATTCTGTTTCTTGAATTCAACTCGGTATTCAATATCAGACGCACACATATGTAGTATTCTTTTCTCACTTTTTCCTTCATTTGTGTATGCTGTATTCCATCTCCTTCGCTAATTTCGAAGTACCTATAGGATTCTTCTTGTTCTAATTCCTTAATCCGTGTGACAAAATCTTGATCTATTAATTGTGTTTCTGAATGTTCCCCTTTTCTTGAATGTTACTTTGGAACATTTATCTAATCCCAAATCTATACTTATGTCGTCACTGAAACATATTACGGTATTGAAGAGACCCTTCAATTTATTGTCGTCTTTTGCAAAGAGTTTGAGGTCATTCATGTAAAATAGGGGATTAAATACTTTCTTGTTTACTTTGTATCCATAATTATTACTGTTTAGTAAATGCCAAAGTGGGGTTAAGGGCAGACAAAGCAGAAGGAGTGACAGGGAGTCTCTTTGAAAGATTCCTCGTCGGATATTCAGGAGGTTGCAAGTGGCAGTGCCTTTGGTGTGATTTTGGTATAATGTGCTTTTTCACATTCCCATAATGTGTTTAAGGAAATTTGCTATCACCGAGGAGACTTTGCACGTTTGCAAAGCCTTAAGGATTCAAGTGTGTGACACATTCTCAAAGGCTTTGCGGTAATCTAACCTCGTCATTATTATTATTATTATTATTATTATTATTATTATTATTCATATATATCTTCAGATTATTATTGTTATTACTATTATTATTCATACATGCCTTCAGATTATTATTAATATTATTATTATTATCATTATTATTATTATTGTTATTATTATTATTATTCATATCTGTCTTCAGATTATTATTATTATCATGAATTATTATTATTCATACCTGTCTTCCGATTATTATTATTATTATTATTATTATTATTATTATTATTATTCATACATATCTTTTGATTATTATTATTATTATTATTCATACCTGACTTCAGATTATTATTAATTTTAAAAAAGCTAAAAATACTTGTATTTTTCTCAAGAAAAAAAACAACAGAATTGAAAATAGTCTTGTCGTCTTTACCGTGATTAACCAATCGAATGTGACCTACGCTAAATTCAAACTCAACGAAATTTTGTTTTATTATATACGTCATGACACGAAGTTGCCTGTATATAAATCCTATACAATATCATTATGGACAGATACAAATGGTAACATTATTTCGTAAGATGTATCGAAGTCTGGTGTTCAACTTTCCTAAGAAGTAAAAGCGAAAGAAGTAGGGAGGTAATTTGCTAAATAGTTATATGCTCGGTTAGCAACCTACATAAAAATCTGTAGTTGATAAATAAATGGTCTCTTTAAGCAACTTGTAAATAACTTAAACGCTTGAAAAAAAAAAAAAACAACAGATCATAAATACAAAACTACTTTCGCAAATTAATATGCAACCGTTAAGTAAAGAGTATTTGTATAAGATAATAATACGAACTAATCAATCCAAGATGTTAATAATATTAACTAAATA
>CAHIKZ030001637.1:97500-107500 GCA_903632075.3 Acanthosepion pharaonis
ACATGAGCTATTGAAAGTTAGAGAATTGGATCCCTTTAACTGAAAAAGTGTGATACAGTGACACACTGACGTTGACATTTATTATATAGAATAAGATGCGCTATTGAGAGTTACTCCCCTTTAATTGAAAACGTGTCACACATTCATATACATCCGTGTCCTGGGTAAGACGATAAACTACATGCTACAGCAAGGCTTTTGATCAGGAGGTTCTGAGGAGCGTGGAAACACCTCTTAATTTTCGGTGTTCCTAGGTCCACCCTGACCTGGGGTGGTAGCAACTGCCAGAGTCCCTGTTATTGGCAAATAGTTCACCCTCCCCACCAAAGGGGTCAAAACACTATGAAAGTATAAAAATAGGTTTTAATACTAGCAATACATTTTTGGAAAAATATTACCAACAATACATTTTTAGAAAAAAAATATTACCAGCAATAAAAATCTTGTCGACATTAAACATTTATTATATAGAAGATGAGCTATTGAGAGTTATGTCCCTTTAATTGAAAAGCGTCATACACTAACACACTGATATTTGCATTTATTCTATAAAATAAGATAAAATAAGATGTGTGTCCCTTAATGGAAAAAGCGTGACACTGTGACACACTGACATTGGCATTTATTAAATAGAATAAGATGAGCTATTGAAAGTTGTGTCCCTTTACTTAAAAAAGTGTGACACAGTGACACACTGACATTGGCATTTATTATATAGAGATTTTAAATGATAATAATAGTAATTAATACATAAATGAGAAAAGAATTGAATCTGTCTATATTTCTGAGATGAGGTATTATGTACAGTATTTACATTACTCGGACTATTGTCCTCATCTTTGTCGCCATATTTGTCACAACGTTTCGGCCATTGTACGCTCCGGCCTTCTTCAGGTGGTTGGAATTTCGAACTGAACCCATTATTTCGATCACTGGGGTAGACCGTTCTAGTTCCACGTGCCATGTTTGATGGATGTCAGTTATCAGTTATCTCCTGCTAATTTTCCCTCTGAAAGTTCTCCACTGCCTTAACCAGGTATTGAACTCACCTTCTACCCCAGTGATCGAAATAAAGGGTTCAGTTCGAAATTCCAACCACCTGAAGAAGGCCGGAGCGTACAACGGCCGAAACGTTGTGACAAATATGGCGACAAAGATGAGGACAATAGTCCGAGTAATGTAAATACTGTAAAAGAATAGAAGTATAAAATTATCTTAAAAATATTTGAACGATAAATAAAAGAAAAAAATTGACTGTTCTGAACAAAAAGAAAACAAGATAACCTTACTAACTCGAAACGCTTTTCTTGCAAATGTGAAAAATACTTGTAGTCATTACCATTACTTGTCTGGCTAAAACTAAAATAATTTTCAGGTCTTCTATTTAGCCTTACACTCCACATTCATAAAAAAAATCATTCATTAACTAATACGGATTCGTCAATATACAATTTTTTTCCAGTCATGCAAATCGGTTTTTCTATATTTTTTTTCTCTTCTCTCCGTCTCTGTTTAGTTCTACAGCGAAATCATCAGTCATGGTAGCCAAACGAAGACGCGAGCAAACACGACCCTCAATCGTAATTTTTTAATCGCAATAATTGCAGATCTCGACATGAAGAAAGTGACCTGTAATTTTTATCAGTGATGTCTTTGTACTTCGTTAAAAATACGACAGCACCAAAAAGCTGCCTGTGCTGGGGAGTGGCAGCACTTGGGAAGCACAGAGAGACTGATAGTGTCGGGGTATGCTGGTGACGGGCATAGACAATAGCGACCGGAGGAGGGACGGAGGCTTGCTTCAGAATCAAACTTGCCGGAGTGGAGAGAAGAGGCAAGGGGTAAGGAGGTTAGGAATTAACACGACGATCGGGCTTTTATTTTGGCATTAATTGAATAGTTAAGGTGAGAGGAAACGGTGGGAATTTTAGAATTTCAGTGGAGACATGTTTTGCAAGAGAGAGTTTGGTCTGGTCTGGTCTGATTGGCAATAGAGGCGTATATAGGGCGAGTGACAAGAATAATGGCTGAACTATAGTGGTTGTCATGACAATAAAGATAAGAATAAGATATTTATCTTAGTTTAGCACAAGAGTAGATTAATCGATAACTTTGATGGGAAGATTGTCTAGCGTCAGTTTCTATTTCTATCGCTCTTTTTTTCCATCTCTCTCTATATATATATATATATTGTTAGTTGGTGCAAAAATAATGACGTAATAATGTCGTTTTGTGACGTATTTTTTTAACCTCAAAAACGACACATTATGTCATTATTTTTGCACTAGCCTATACATATATATATATATATATATATATATATATATATATATATATATATATATATATATATATATATATATATTTGGTTGGATAGATGTGAGTTTGTGACCCTGGGTTTCATTTTTAGTGATCGATCCAACCAAATATGTTAGCTCTATCTCTGATATTGAGCGCTTTCTAATAAGTACTTCGTATATAATATATAAATAATTATACATATATATATTTATTTATATTCATATACACTTTTAGACACACACACACACACACACATATATATATATATATATATATATATATATATATATATATATATATATATATATATATCCAAGTATATAATTAGTATATACGGAATGAATTCCAATAACCAACAATTACTATTCTTAAAAGGGTGCTCAATACAAAGTAGAGCAGATATAATTTTTTTTTTAAATTTATAACATAAATATGTAATAAAATCACTACAAAAATAGCCATTTTGTTTCAACAACCCTGATGTCTTATCAAGTGATGAAGTTGAATGTAAAATAAATGGTTTTAAAAGTTTAAAATAATTTATCAGTAATTTTATCATTTTAAAACTTAATAGTGTTTAAATTTGGATTTTAAAATTGGCAGTTTTTAATTTTAATATCAAATTTTATCATAGAATTTAGTAATTGTTGGTTAGAATAAATTCTTTTTTTAATATTACCTGTATTTTAAAGATTTAAATAGCTATTATAACATGACATTGCTGTCAAGCTTTTTGAATTTTCCTATACTTGTATTTTGATTGGTCATTCTAGCTTTCGTAACAGCGTTTTCCCCTTGTGAAGGATCGTTAATTAATTTGAAACTTTTAAAACCATTTATTTTACATTCACCTTCATCACTTGATAAGACACCAGGGGTGTTGAAACAAAATGCCTATTTTTGTAATGATTTTATAACATATTTATGTTATAAATTTTAAAATAATTATATATATATATATATATATATATATATATATATATATATATATATATATATATATTTGTGTGTTGAGTGTATAGACAATGTGATTATATTCTATCAGGATTGAGTGATCATGGTTCGCCACAGCTTCCTGTCATTAACAATACTTTCTATTTAAAGCTCACCTTCGTATTTGTTGAACATGGGCCTCCATCGATTTGCTCAAGCCTCCAGTAGGTTACGCCTCTGTTTCGCTTGTCTTTCGCGCGCCTTGTGAGTGTTACATTCTCGAAGCCTTTGATGATGCACCTCCAAAATTCCAAGCACCCTTTCCTGATTGTTAGTGCAGGTTTCTTTGCATTTCTTTCCTTTCTTAAGAACCTGCCTGGCTTGAAATTCCATTTCTTGGCTTCTGGTTTAGTACCGAACAGCTGCAGCTGATAATATTAATGGAAGATCAGCACCTCTCTCAGCGAAGTTAAACGAGCCAATTTAGGAATAGTTAGATTTTACTATCGCCCGGTTTACACTCCTCCGCGGTCTTTTGAACGGGAGTAGGCGTTTATCCCTGGTTCCCTGTTTCGGATTGTGTTTCCGGTTCCTTCTAAACTCTACTTCAACTCTATGCCTCTAACATAGTAAATTGGTCCGGTTCATACTCCTCCCCAGTATTTTGAATGGGAGTAGACGTTTATTTCCTGTTTAGGGTTAGGTTTCCGGTTCCTTCTAAAGTCTTCTTCAAATCTATACTTCTAACGTCTCCGATTGAATTCTAAAATTTTATTCACTATTTTTTTCTCTCTTCCACCAATAAGAACAGACAAGTTTGATATCGTCCGGTTCACACTCCTCCCCAGCATTTTGGACAGGAGTAGAGGTATATCCCTTATTTCCTACTTAGGACTGGATTTCCGGTTCTTTCTAAAGTCTACTCCAACTCTATACTTTTAAAATCTCCGACTGAATCTCTGAAATTTTATTCACCAATTATTTACCTATTTTTTATTTCATCTCTCTCGATACGAGCAGATAGGTTCGCCTGTCGCCCGGCTCATATTCCTCCCCGGTCTTTTGAACAGGCGTAGAGGTTTATCCATTGGTCCTCTTCAAGATTGAGTTTCCGGTTCCTTCTAATGTCTACTTCAACTCTAGAGTTAGCAGTTATCTTTCCTGTATGGTCCGAAAGAATTTAACTTCTTGGCCCTTTCTTACACTCAGACAACATTACACAGTAACCATCTACCTTGAGTGGCTCTTGGGTCTTGTATTGAGTGAACATTAGTAAAAAAGAAGAGAGACACACACAGAAGAAATGTTGAGGTCAATAAAATTAAATGCCACAAAATGTTCTTGTTCATGCAATTTCTTTGTACGCTACTGCAAAAAAAGAACGTGTCGTTAACTGTACAGAAGGAAAGAGTCAGATCAAGGAATTTAAATAGTGACTATCTTGAAACAACACTGTCAATGGTCAACGTTTAAACAAATAATATAAACGGTCAACATTTAGAACCAATCTATATATCAAATTCTGTAACTTCTGTTAGTCCGTCCGTCCGTTCGGTCACACTATCTAAAATAGTCATTTATTGACCGATCAAAACTAAATTTTGGGGAGAAGTACCAGTACGTAAGGGAGCACAAAATACAGTTAGTTTTACTAGGTTTAGTTTGGTTTGGTTTGGTTTAGTTTGGTTTGGTTTAGTTTGGTTTAGTTTGGTTTGGTTTGGTTTGGTTTACGGCATATCAACCTCAATGGGTTATTTAATGCTAACAAGATTTTTATTGCTTGTAATATTTTTTTCCAAAAAGTATTTTTCGTAATATTTTTTCCAAAAAGTATTTTTCGTAATATTTTTTCCAAAAAGTATTTTTCGTAATATTTTTTTTCCAAAAAGTATTTTTCGTAATATTTTTTCCAAAAAGTATTTTTCGTAATATTTTTAGTGGATGTAGTTTATTGTCTTACCCAGGACACGGATGTAGTTTATTGTCTTACCCAGGACGTGGATGTAGTTTATTGTCTTACCCGGGATGCGGATGTAGTTTATTGTCTTACCCAGGACGTGGATGTAATTTATTGTCTTACTCATAACGCGGATGTAGTTTATCGTCTTACTCAGGACGCGGATGTAGTTTATCGATTTACCCAGGACGGGGTTTTACTAGGGTACGTTGCTTCGTACTATAAATTTTTTTTTTTGAAAAATTAAAAGTTTAATTACTTAACATGCAATATACTCCCATTATTTTAAAAGCAATTTAATGGTTAAAATAACTAATATTTATTTACAGATCGTCATATCTATCAGAGAGATGAAATTTAAATTTTATTATTGCATTACTCCAAAATTCTAACACACCAGCAGATACCTATTAATGTCAACAACTGAGCACAAATAGTTATTAATTAAAAAAAAGAATAGTAATTAATATATAATATTATCCCATACTACATGTAGAGGAATGTCGTTTGTAATAAAAGTTAAAAAATAACCAAAAATACATAAAAAATGCGAATATTGTTAAAAATTCCTTTTTCCACACTATCACTATTTGTGCTATGTTATAACGCTTATTACCTAAACAACAATAATAATACTAAATAATGTTTTTAAACATGAAAGTATATTTAATCACATCTCCCTAATAGCTGTCGCGATCTGTTAATAAAAATACAATATTGTTATTTGCATATCTTTTCTAGTTTTTATATATAAAAGAATCCAGTTTCCAGTTCGTTTGCGGGAACTATAAACAAATCACTAGGCCGAACGGTTCAAAAAGTTGGGATTTGGCTTCATAAAGAAATATTTAGGCAAGACCAGTTGTATGCTGCATGCTCAAGAGTAAGAAATCCTAAGAATTTATTCTTCGCTGTTAAAAAGGGGAAAAAAATTTTTTTAAATATTTATTTATCATGAGTTGCTATTAAATTAAATTCCAGAAATTATTAAACCATGAAGTAGGGTATTTGTCAAAGTATTTTTCAAAACAAATCAGCTCATTCAGATTTCATCGATTGCTTCGAGAAATTGAACGAAAAGTAGCATTTGTAAAGCTTGACAGAAATATCAGCGATAAATTCAATAATAGTAAATACTGTGAGGCTTTCAAAACGCATTAGCGTGTTGCAAAAACAAACTCTAGTATTGTAAATAGCTATAATTTTGAACGATTACTGTTAATATTCTATTCTTTGAATCAATAATGTAGCTGACCAGTACTTTAAGAAAATATTGTAAATGGACACTATTTAGATCAATACTGTAGAAAGAGAATATTTTGAACTAATAGAGCAAATAGCCTGTATTTCGAGGCAATACATTAAAGATCGTTACTATAATCAATACGGCAAATAATCACTGTAGTAATCGATACTACAAAAGCCTCTTGGTTACGATGATAAACTACACCCAACAGCTCAGGAGGTTTTGAGGAGCGTGGAACCACCTCTTAATTGCTGGTGTTCCCAGGTCCATCCAGACCCAGGGCGGTAGCAACTGTTAGGGTCCAAGCTATGGAAAAATATTGAACCCCAAAACTGGGATCAAAACATTATAAAAATATATTAGAAAAAAAAATAACCATTTTCATAGTATTTTTTTTTAATTACCAGCTATACATTATTGAAAATTAAACATTTGCCAGCAATATATTTTTGTTAAAAAAAATCATCACATCACATAAAATGTCGACATTAAATGACCCATAAGGATGTTGATATGCCGTTAAACAAACAAACCAACCAAACCAATACAGTAAAAGATTATTATTACTATTATATTAAACACTTAATAGTAACCTGTACCAATACTGTGTGTCTTGTAAATAATCAACATTTTAAATGAAAACTATAAATTTTCAAAATTTTCATTTGATAGTGTAAATGTGAACCAATTCTTCTGCATAGTTAGAGATTCCTGATAAAATCCAAAGAAAAATCAGCAATATTATTGGCCCTGACCTGGCGTCTCGGCTTCAGTCACTTTCCAAACCGCCTTAAAGTTGCTTCCCTCTGCCTTTTCTACAAATACTTTCATGGAAATCGATCGGATGACTTTATGAATTTAAGCGCAGTACCAGATTGGCGACAAGGTCTCTATCAATTTACAGTTGAATTGGCTAGATTTAGCCGTAAGTTGTATGTTAACAGTTTCTTTTCTCGCACTTCTTATTTGTGGGACTCCCTTTCAGCTCTATAACAGCTCTAAGTTTTTAGTACTGCTTTTTAATTAATTCAAGTAAGGCGATGCATCCACTAAGACAAATATTTTATGTGGATCAAAGAGAATGGGAAGACTTTAGAATGAACCGGAAACCCAGTCCTAAACAGGAAAGAAGGGATAAACTTTTACTCCTGTTCAAAAGACTAGGGGTGGAGCGTGTGAACCGGACAAATCTATCTTCTACTGAAGAAAAAATAAATAAATAGTAATTTAAAATGGTTGATTCGAGGTGGAGACGTTAGAAATATAGCGTTCTTTAAAGGAATCGGAAACCCAATCCTGAACAGGAAACAAGGAATAAATCGTATGAACCGGACGGTAGGCAAACCTATCTACTCCTATTAAATACTTGAATTAATTCCTGGCCCCTGACAATCTTTTTCTTCCTTTAAAGAAGCATCAGTAACATTACTCGTCCTGATCTGACGTCTCGGCTTCAGTCACTTTCCTAACTGCTTTAAAGTTGCTTCCCTCGTCCTTTTCTACAAATACTTTCATGGAAATTAATCAGATGAATTCTTCGCTATGGTACCGTGACTTTATGAATTTCAGCGCAGTACTAGATTGGCGGCAAGGTCTCATCAATTTACAATTGAGCTGGCTAGAAGCAACAGTAAGTTCTATGCTATATCTGGTTTGTTGCTTCTGGGAGTGGAGCAAGTAGGAATCCTGATGGGTTTTCTTTTATCATTCGATAATGCTTAGAATAATCCTGTCACATATGGTCTGGAGTTCCTGCTATGCATCTAGATATCCTTGTTAAAATCCAACGGTCAAGATATTGTGTCCGTGTTCATAAATAATTATATATAGGCCATACTACAACATGTTTGACGCGAAGACTCACTCTACATCTTTCTGTCCATAGCTCAATTAGATCCCATTTAAATATTCACAGAGACCTACCGGGTACTATTCGTAACATACTTGTTGACAACACAAATATAATAGCATTATTTACATGAAAAAAAAGGCTAAAAATAATGGAAGCCTTATTAATAAAAACAAACAAAAAAACAACACTTAATAATATTAACATGAATATGGACACGATATCTTGACCGTGTTTTGACAAATGAAAACATTATATAAATACATACATGCAAGAAACTATTTCTTGTTAAAAGTTAATATATTTCAACCGTGAAAATGACTAAATGTATAGCCGAAAGCGCTCGGATAAAAAGAACTTTCGGACAGTTTTTATATAATTTATCATCTGAAAAAAAAACATTAAATGAGAAAGTGTATAAAAAACTAAATCAAAGCAATTTGTCTGTCGTATTCAATGAAATGTGTGTATATATATATATATATATATATATATATATATATATATATATGTGTGTGTGTGTGTGTGTGTGTGAAAAGTGTATATAAATATAAATAAATATATATATGTATAATTATTTATATATTATATGCGCGGTACTTATTAGAAAGCGCTCAATATCAGAGATAAAGCTAACATATTTGGTTGAATAGATGTGAGTTTGTGCACCCTGGGTTTCACGCTTTAGTTTGTCTGACGATTTTAAAAGCGTGAAACCCTTGGGTCACAAAATGGAACATCTTATCCAATTAATATATATATATATATATATATATATATATATATATATATATATATATTGGTATATATTAAAAAAATGCAAAAATGACGTAATAATGTCGTTTTTTGACGTTAAAAATACGTCAAAAACGACATTATTACGTCATTATTTTTGCACCAACTAATATAATATATATATGTTTTGTGTATTATTTAAGTAGAAAGAATTCATTTAATCAAGCTTTTGGCTTCAGACACTTTCCCATCGCCATCGCCTCCCTTTGCCTTTTCTATAAATACTTTTATGGTAATTGTTCGGGTGAAGTATTCGCTATTGTACCTAGACTTCATGAATTTAAGCGCAGCAAGGAATTAGCAACAGGGTCTCATCGTCAGTTTGCAGTTGAATTGGGCAGATGTAACCCTTCTATGCTAACAGCTTCTTTTCCCGGACTTCGCATTTGTGTAACTCTCTTCCGACTTCATGTTTTCCAGTCAACTTTGACCTTCAAAAACTTAAATGCAATGACAATCGTCATCTACGGTCTTGATTAGTTTTATATTCTTCTCGCAGCCTAACGCTTATCTTATTCTTGTTCTTGCACACTCGGTAATTCCTTTTGTCTTAGTGGCTTTACTGCCTTTCATGGGGTGATATGATTTTTTAAAAGAAAAAGTGTGTTGGCGATTTTGTGCCATGATGGTAAATGATCAATATATGAGCCAATATTCCTTTCTTATGTGCCTGTGGGGTGGGGTGTGGGTTGTGTTATTGGCTTTTTCAAAGAAATTTACATTTATGAACTGGGACGTTTCTGTAAAGGGATTTTATATCTAGACTGGCTATGAGTTTAACAATCATATTGCTTTCCCTTAGGTTTTCGATTAGGTCGCCTGAATTTTTTTATATGTGATAGACTCATTATCACGATGAGTGGGGTTAAAATATTTTGTTATATCTTTTCCCAGCAAAAAAAAAAAGTACCTGAAATAA